>MDKJ01080892.1:0-58893 GCA_005239525.1 Nicotiana knightiana
ACCCACCCCTCCTACCACCACCCAACCCCCTACCCTAAATAGAAATATTATTAATAGTACTTTCTTTTCATATTATAGATAGAGCACTTTTTTTTTTCATTTCAAATGAGTTTCCTTTTAATGATATAAAAAAGTACTTTTTTTTATTTTAACAAAAAAAGTACTTTCTTTTCGTGATGTAGAAAAAGTATTTTCTTTCATTTCAAAAAATTGATGCAGTAAAATATATTTTATTTCATTTCAACAAAATGATGTAATAAAAAGTATTTTTCTTTCATTTCAACAAAAAGAGTATTTTCTTTTTATGATTTAGAAAAGTATTTTTCTTTCATTTCAACAAAAAGAGTATTTTCTTTTCATGATGTAGAAAGTATTGTAGGCATGTAAATTTTATTAGAATTAAATTTATTAAATAATTTGGACTATATTTTAAATATACTAGTCCAAATAAATATTATGGGTTAATATAATTGAATTAATTATATAAGTCCAATATATATGGATTAAATAAATAAGTCGTAATCCATTGGGTTAGCCCAATTAATTGGGCTAAAGTGATGAGGCCACTTTATTAAGCCCAAAAAGCATCCTCCTGGAGGCCCAGTTTGATGGCACGTGTCAAATGACATGGCGCGCCAAATCAAAAGGAAGATCTAATAGGATCATGCCACATGTCAAAGTGACAAGGCATGCCAAATCACATTAAAAGGCCAATGAAACTGCGCCACGTGTGCACGTGACGTGTTCTGGCCAATCAAATGTGGCCTTGTCACACTTTAATTTGATTGGTCGGAAAGAGTTTGTTCTTATCATAACTCCTCCCTTCCATAACTATAAGTAGGGGTCTTCATAACTCAGAAAAGTGACCAGAAGTTATAACAAGAAGCAAGAGAGAGCTCGTGGATCAAACGCCGCAAATTTCTCTACAAGTTTCAAGCTTCAAGCAATCAAGTACAAGTTCAAGAAATTAAGTTCAAGCTCAAGGACGAAGAACAAATCAAGATTCAAGGAGTACGAGTTCAAATCAAAGTTCGTGCTAGTTGGATTCAAGATCATCATTCGTGACAACAAATATAGATTCAAGATCAAGCGCAAAGGCCCTTGAATTTATTTACTATTAAAAAGAAGAATCAGATGATTCATAGAGATTGTACACTCATATTATTTGAAATAAAATACTACGATTGTTGTAATATTTTTCGGTCTTGATTTAATTTTCTCGACGCAATTTATTGTCTACAAATTCTCTTTACTACTTGAGTAGGATGATGATGCCAAACAAGCTGAATTATTCGCCAATTGAAAAGTTGTGTTTGGCGCTAGTCTTCTCAATTCAAAAGTTGAAGCACTACTTTCAAGCTCATGTTGTCCGTCTTGTTTCCAAAGCAAATCTTATAAAGTTCGTGATGTCAAATGATCGACTAGCCAGATGGTACCTCCAATTTTAACAATTCGAGATTTTGTACATCCCTCAAAAGGCTGTAAAAGGACAAGCATTGGCAGACTTCTTGGCAGATCATCTGATACCTGATGACTGGGAGCTAACTGACAAACTACCTGATGAGGACGCAATGGTCGTTGAAGTTCAACCTCCATGAAAGATTTACCTTGATGGTGCTGCGCACCATGGAGGAGTTGGTGCTATCGTAGTATTTGTCACTTCCCAAGGTGAAGTCTTGCCCTACTCCTTCACCTTGACACAATTCTGTTCCAACAATATTGCTGAGTATCAAGCATTAATACTTGGGCTTGAAATGGTCGTTGATATGAAGCAATTGCAGTTGCAAGTCTTTAATGACTTTCAGTTAGTAGTCAATCAGTTTTTAGGTAGTTACGAGGTCAAGAAGCCTGAACTACGACCATATCATGATTACGCTAAAAATATAATGGGGTGGCTTGGTGATGTAACTATTCAGCATGTTCCAAGGAAAGAAAATAAGAATGTTGATGCTTTAGCTTCCCTAGCTTCATCATTAACCCTGCCTAATCAAGCGCAAGTTACTGTCTACCAAAAATGGATAGTACCGCCGCCAAATGAGGTTGAAGGTGAAGAAAATGAACTCAAGCATCTTGTCGTTGATGCAAAAATAAGAAATTGCATATGCTTTAAATATTGTTGAAAATAGAAAACCAATGTATGAGCCATGGTGAGGTGGAGCCATTGGTTTTCTATTTTCAACAATATTTAAAGCATATGCAATTTCTTATTTTTGGAAGTTAAAAATCATTCTCTTTGCTCCTCAATTTTATGTGACAAAATTTGGAGTACGAAACAGTCCAACTAATTAATTTCGGGTCTGTATTCGGACATAAAATCTTAAAAAACTTTTAAAATAAAATTTGTAATAAAAACTTACGTAGAAAACACTATAAGTGGAACAAAGAGAGTTAAAGAATAGTTTTTGGGATGTGATTACTATTTTGTGAGGAGATTTGGCATCTAAGACATTACTAAGGTAGCAGTAATTTTCAACTATTCTACGGTCAAACCTCTCTATAACAATTTCGTTTGTTTCGAATATTTTTGAATATTATAGCGAAGTGCTATATAGAGAACATATATTATAACATAATATAAAAATTGGTTCCGGAAAAACTTGACTTTTATAGTGAAGTGTTGTTATATAGCGATGTTGTTATAGAGAAGTCTGACCGTATAGCGAAAATTGAACCATAATCTAAAGACAAATTTTGACACAATTGTTTCAACCACTAAAACAGTCAATGATGACATTAAAGTATCATCAAAATTTTGCTTCTCGCATGCCGTTTTAGAGCTAATCATTCACAATAGACAGCCATCTTAAGCTAAACAAAATGTTCTCCCCATTTAATAGCTATACACCCAAGGCAGCAATTCACCAGATGGTATTCACAAGTTCTTTTGCATCTCTTAGATAGAGCAGTAGGATCAAAATCCGGGAGCAGGGGTGACGGGATCATCGGATTTTTTTCACCTTGACTAGAATCGATTCTATGATTGAGTAGCATATGCTGGCGGCATGTACTAAATTCAAAGATCAAACTACGTCAAGGCCGCCCTAATATGCTTGGTCGAACACAGAATCGCCTCAAACGAACTGTTTCCTGAAGAAACAAATAGTAAAATCTGGTAAATTTAGTCCATCTCCAAAAGTGTGTGCTCATTACCAATACCAACCTTGGTGTCATCACGACCATATCGAATCACAAAGAGACATCTGCAGCCCCTTATGTCATGCAATCTCTTTTGAATCTCTATAACATGAGCTTCAAGATATTTTGACTGGTTCTTTCCCTCCTAGTTAAATGAAGATGAACAGAACACAAAATAAGAAGTTATCTGCACTACCTTCAAAATGAAATAAGGATTTGGCCGAAAAAGAAGTAAAGCTATGGATACCCTGACTGATGACCATGGAGAAAGAAGAATCTTTCTAAATCATTTTGTGTTAGTGGGGTATTTGGGCATTCGAAATACACCGGTTTTAAAATGACACAATGTTCCTGATTTGTCATCTATTAGCAGTTTAGCACACCACCCAAGCAACAAAAACAACAACTATGCCCCAGTCCTAAACAAAGTTGGGTGGGGATATGAATTCTCACTTCTTTCTTTAAGCTCAAGTCATATCATTATCATGCCACAATAAATAATAGTAGGGAAAATAAGTGCGCGTATGTATATATATATATATATATATATATATATATGGTTGTCTAACAAATTTAAAACCTATTCCTAACTAATAAGAATCACTTATATGAATCTTTTTCTTCCATTGGGCACACCAGCCTAGCACTCTAAGAAAATACTTTTTTCTTGGTAATCATGAATTGAAAATTCAAATACTTCTATGTTTTCCTTGTAGCAATATTGGGAAAAGAAATTCCAATGGAAAGGGTACCTGGAAGCACAAAACAAGATCTCCAACCTTTACTTTGTTACACTCTGAATGTTCAAGAGTAACAGAACGCTCGCGAACTGCCTTTCTTATGTTTACCCATTCATCCTCCTCTGATCCAAGGCTCACAAATCTCACGAGAACCTCCTGCAAAAACAGTGAATTGGTTATTGCAACCATAAATAACGGATTCGATTTCTGTCGTTATAGATATATAAGTAGGAGCTACTATAGAGTCTTGCTAAACATTCATTAAGATAGGTTTAGCACATTCCACAATGCCTGGATTCGGTTATATGGTGTTAGTTTTAGAAGAAATAGGAACTGCTTACAGGTTCTCCTGAGTTAAGAAATCGGTGAGAGATAAACGAATCAACATCATACCTGTAAAATCCAGAAGAAAACACTCTATTAATCATGTCATCAACAAGTACTGATGTTTTTGACTTCATCAACCCCACGAGGAATGTCTAGTTAAGGTAAATTTTTTTGGCAAAACTGGAAAACAACTCCCCTTAAGAAACAAGCTTTGAAAGTTTTATGTAAACTAAAACTAAGATGATTTGAGAAGTAGACTTTCATTGCCTCTTTTTTGAACACTTGAACTCACTAACCACACATAAGAAGAAGAGAGCTTTCTGGTTCAGTGTTTTTAAAATGGATGGGGACTAATATAGCACAAATTTCAAAAGAAATAAACATAAAGACGTTCTGCAACCAGCAGCCATTGACCACCCATCAAAAGGGAAAGCAACAAAAGAGAAAAACAGATAAAACTCTCTGAAAAGAAAATATAGAGAAATAAAGACATTTTTTACTCGACATGGATGTCATATTCAATCAGTTAACATCATTTTATGGAACCTTTTGAGATATGGACGTCACAAACAAAGACAATATGCAAACAAGAGTCATCACAAGTATATGCATCTCAAAGTTAATGTTAAAGGAGCTGAAATGTACTAACAAAGTGCTGATAAAATCAATTACGTATCCAAAATGATATGCTGAAACCGCCGTGTACCCAGGTAGTATTTCTGACAGTAAAAGACCAAAACCTTCTTGCTTGCTAATGTACTCTTACCATGCCCCATCTCTTGAAGACCTCGCCTCAAATACTAATTCTGATTGCGCTGGAACTTTTTGGCCTGCAAAAAGTTTGTCAGGAGTATATAAAGTACATTTTTGATGCCAAAGGAAATGCAGCTCTAACGTTAAAAGAGAAAGGAGCACCAACTATTCAGAACAAATGAATTTCAACTATCTATATTAGAAAAAGGAAAAAAAAGAAAGAAAAGGTCTATGCAATTTAGGTATCTCAACAATTATTCACTTTCCACCAATTGAAGTACCAGATCCTCAACATGGTTTCTCCATCTAATTCTATGTCAGTTGAATGTAGCTTTAAGTGGATGTTAAGCTTTCAGTTGAAGTGATGAAGGAAACTAGACAACAGCAAGAAAATACAACATCATACCCAGTGTATTCCCACAAGTGGGATCTGGGGAGGGTAGTACGTACGCAGACCTTACCCCTACCTTGTGAAGGTAAAAAGACTGTTTCCTGAAGACCCTCGGTTCCATAAAAGCAGTAAGAAAATAATCGAAGATAAACATTGGAAAACAATACAGAAGAAAGGGAAGGACCTGTGAAAGATAATTACTAATTAATAATATTACTAATTACTCCGCTGGAGCTGAAAAAACATCAACAAGCCAAAACTTGTTGGGAATATTAAGAGTATCTTATCTCCCCAACAAATTTACAGACAAAAATGTGAAATTTCGACATAGTGAATATTCAATGAAGGAATCAAGAGGCACTAATGTGCACTTAATTTCTCCAGAGAAAAAAGTGCTTGTAGATAACGTTGTACCTAGCCACACAACTCTCATATACCATCATGTCAAATTGCTGGCGATATAGAAAACATATGTTGAAAAAGACCTTCTGCCGTACTTGGCCACATAAGTCTCATATAACCATCATGTTAAATTTCTGCCAACATAGAAAACATATGTTGAAACAGACCTTCTGCCGTATGAGAGCTTTCATTTGCTTTATCTAAAGCACATCTTTCTGTGACGTCAGGCAGCTTTTGGTCGGCCTCAGCTGAATTATCCTTCAATGGACAGCATTGCAACTTGTTCTGAAACCAAGTTTGGACCTAAGATCAAGTGAAATAATTAGTGCCATACGAACCTTCAAGCCACAACAACAGATCCTAGAGAAAGGCTATTGAAGTATGAACCTCAGTCCATTTAACAATCGGTTTTCCTGCACGACCTTGAGAGCGCCTAAAAACATGCCGAGAAGTATGCAATATGCATTAAAGAATATACATGTACGGATTGTGAGTATGCAAAAAGAAATATTACTTGGTTCAAAGTGAAAACTCACATGAACGTCTTTGCCACTTTCTTGCAGAACTCTGGGTCACAAACTTGTTCACTTGATTCATTAATTAAGTCCTCCATTTTCTCAATCTGCTCGAATGAAGGATTTGGGAAGACGATGAAAAGATTTTCAGTAAAATAACTGAACTAGAAATTCATCCAATGGTATTAGGTTCCAGTCGCTCAAAAGCAGCAAAATGTAATATGTACAAAAACTGCAATGCAAAACTGAAGTGCTTGCAGTATGCAGCCTCAGTTTGCAATCTCAGTGAAACACGACAAAGGACTTTTGATAGAAATATTCAAGACTAACATTTCTACAAAATTATACAGAAAGGACATAACTTTAATAGACCATAGCTTCTACATTTTATTAGCAACCAATATTTCTAGCTCATTTAAATACTCCGCTATTTTCTTTTATCTTTTGTGATATTAAATGGAAGAAGAGGGACTGCAACCTATTAACAAATTGAACTAACTGTGATATGTAGAACGTAAACTAAATCAAACCCACTGGTTTGCTCAATTCCAGCAGCTGAGACTTGCTAACCTTTTGCAAGAGACTACCGTCTAATCGGTTTCATCCTTCATAACATTGTCGCAGACCTTCCATAACTATTTAAAATTTTATATTAAGTCATTCATATAATTCAATATGGAATAAAAACAGACAAAGTTCTTGCATTAAAGTTTCACGGCCACATATTAACAAACTATATCCCAATGTTTGGCTCAAAGGAAAAGGGGAAATAAAGATTCATCCCCTCATGTTTTTTCTTTTTGATAAGGTAAAGGTTTTATTTATAAAAGTACCAAGATGGTACATAAGATTACACCAAGATCAGACAACACCTATAATAGCATACTTTCAGTTACAAGTTGCTTAGGATTCATCCATCATGTAAAAGCCATATCACAAACTAAAATAATAAAAAAAAATCTTCTCTTTAACAGCTTAAATCTTAATACAATGCCGTTCACACAACTCAACATGATTTAATCCAATGAGTGTCAAGCACAGAAAATTCTTCTATATCCATCAATCAACTACACCTCAATTCCAATTTCCAAACAAGTTGGGGTCACCTATTTAAATCCTCTATATCTATTCACTGATCATTTATTATAGTATGACTACTTTTACTCTAAATCTCAACCTACCGCAACCTCGACTATTCTTTGCACATAGGCAGAGTGATAATGCATATTTCATACTACAAATATATACTCCATTTGACACTCTTTCCTTTTTAGCATGTCCTATAAAGAATGACACCTTCCTATATTTAGAAACTGTTTAATATTAAACTTCGCATTTTACCTTTAGTTAGCTGATTTATAGCCCCAAAAACATACTCCATCTGTTCCAGTTTATGTTAACTTTTTCGCTTTTCGAGATTCAAAGTTTCAAACTATGTAAACTTTGACCAACATTTTGAAATGCATTTTGTCATCATATTAACAGGAAAAAAAGCAACTCATAGTAATACTTTTCAGTAGTTCCCGAGCAACCGCAATGGCATAATATCGAAAGAGTGACGGAACGTGTACCTGACCGACCAGCTTGTAGGTAGCTGCTGGTTGGCATACTTTTCGTATAATTTTTGAATATGTAGATTTTAACTTTAAAATATTGAGTTAATTTAATCCAATTTAGCTTAAAACATTAGTCAAATTGACCCTCGAAATGTGAAAAGATTCACATAAACTGGAATAGAGGGAGTATCATTCTTTTTGGAACTGATTAATAAGGAAAGTGTATTACATTCATTGAGTTAATCTAATCCAATTTAGCTCCAAAGATTAGTCAAATTGACCCTCCAAAAGTAAAGATTCACATAAAATAGAAAAGAGGGAGTGTCATTCTTTTTGGATCATATTAATAAGGAAAGTGTATTACATAAATTAAAACGGAGGGAGTACAACTTTTCAACGACCCTAAAATCCAAAACATGAAAAAGATAAACAAATTTTCTAAACAGAGACCAAACAAGAAAAATATCAACTTAATGCATATTTCAGAATACAAACATATATCTTAATACAATTCTTCAACTACCCGTCAAGAACAAATTTGGAAAAGATAATTCTTGTAAAAAAAAATGGAACCCAGAAAAGAAATGGAAAAGTACCTCAGCTTGTGAGAAGCCAGAGAAAGACCCAATCTGTCTCTTTCTGGGTCGAAGTTCCAATTCCATCTAACAGTAAATTTGAACGAAACCCACGATTTTCTTCTGAAGAAATTATAGTAAAAGAGAGAAATATGGTCGAAGGTCCAACTCCATTTTACAGTAGATTGGAACGAAACCCAATTTGTCTCTTTTCATGGTTTTATTGGGCGCCTATTTCAAAATTGATAGTCTATTTCCTCTAATTCTAAAATTAATTTATTTTGAAAAGTGTTTTTTTTTAAGAAATTTATATTTGATTAATAAATTTAAAATATACTTTTGAGTAGCAGTTAGTATTTAGTTAAGCTTTTAAATATACTTCTAAATATATTTTTTTCAAAAATACTTTTTTAAAAATAATATTTTCTGGAAAAAAGCTACTTATATATTTCTCAAAAATTACTTATACTTCTAATTAAAAATACCTTTTTCCTTTTAAAAATATGATTAAATATCTTAACTTTGAAAAAAAAAACACATTTCGTCAAAAAGAAGCACGGCCAAATATGCTATAAGACTAAAATAAAGTAAAGCCGAAACGTATCGAAATGAGGGTGCGAAAAGAAAAACCATCCCATTTTTTAATAATTTTTTTCTTATCCTCCCAGTGTTTGGTACACATTTCAAGCTACATTAATCAGATTTGCGTCGTATAAGACTCATTAAAAAAATTACTCATTACCAAAAAAATTTATTCACAATATTCGAAGTAGGAGTATTAGTTTGTAGCAGAAGAGAATATTAAAGTAACACATAAAGAGTTAGTTTGATAGAAAAAAAATATCACGTCAAAACTTAAAAGTTGATTAATTTAATGGATTTTAATTCTTGAGTGAAAGTTCAATAAAAATGTATAATGTAAAATTATCTTCAAATATAACTCAATCAGGGGCGTCTCATGTATATATGGGGCCTTAAGCCAAAAATTAACACAAGGCCTAAATTTTTAAAGAAAGTTATACAATATATTTTTATTTAAAGTCTATTTTTTTTTAACTTTTTGAGATACAAAATATTTATAATCTTTTTTATAGTCGATTTTTCCTAAAAATTCATTTTCAATCGATAATACAACCAACTCATTTAATCTTTCTTGAGATATTGTTATTTTTAGATAAGATTTTAAAGAGCAATAGAAGTATAGAACTATTGAAAACAGAAATTTCTTGAGAAAGAAGGTGAGTAAGAATATTAAAGAGAAAGACATAAAATATGTAGGGGTTTCTGAAATATGAAGAGATCGGGAAAAGAAAGATTGACTTGGACAAATTAAGAAAGGAAGAGTAAAATTTTTACACGTACCTAATGAAGGAGTAAGAAGTGAAAAATTAAAACGCTGGGAAAACTATTCTTCTATTCATATTTAAATAACTCAAATTATTACTTTATTTATGTACCTAAAGAGCTTTCTTTTCTTTTATATTAAAAACTCCACTTTTATATTAAAAGTACTAAATATTATTTTTTAAATACCTATAAACATATTATTTTTAAAAATGGGCCTCAAGACACAAGCCTTACTGCTCAACGCATTAGAATCGACCCTGAACTCAATGTAATGGACTCATCGACAACTTCAAAATTTAAATGAGAAATTTTCACAAACCAACCACTATTGTTTAGGGGTTATTAGCTAGTTGTAGTTACCATTTACTATATTACTTCCTATAGCTATGCTTTCAGGTTTTTTAGAGTGTATTCGATGTATTTAAGCATTTCTAGCCTGAAACAGGGGATTACAGCTGGAAAGATTTTTGTATTCGAGTGTATTCGACTGTATTCGCGGCGTGAAACATGAGATTACAACTGGACAAATTATTGTATTCGATTGTATTGACGGCGTGAAACAGGGGATTACAACTTTTTTTAAACGGAAAGTGAATCAATTAACATAATAGACTCCTAATATAACTCAACAAACTCAATTATAACACACAAATTCTGCATTTTCAGTTATAAAAAAGATTATCAACCGAAAAACACCCCAAAAACAAAATTATATAATACATCTGAATACATAAATTATATTAATTAAAAAAATATATGAATACATTCATGGGATATAGCGAGACAGTGAATACAATGAAATACATAGAATACAGCGGGATACATTGAAATATAATGAAAAAAAGACAATGAAATACATAGAATACATAGAATACAACGAGATACAATGAAATATAATAAAAAAAAGGTAACAGTCTCGTCAAGTTGCTCAGCCCAAACTCCATCGTCTTTGTTCAAGAATAACCCACAGGAGGTAAAAATTCCAAATTTATATACAAAAGATCCAAAATCATCGAATCTCCGATTTCAAGAATTCTTTCGATGACTTTTGCGGTTGGTTTCAAGAATCCAAAATCCAAGAATCGAAAATTCCAAAATTATATATAAGAATCCAAAATCATCGTCTTTGTTCCAAAACTGGTGATTCTGACGATGTTGATGGCATTTGTGAGGTCTCTCTTTTCACTTCCCTAAGCATTTTATATCTTACTTTTCTACTGTTTTTCTGATTTTTGCGTTGGTTTTAGATTTCTAAGAATCGGAGAGTATCAGTTAGGAGCTTTCAAGGGAAGATAATGGTGGATATTCGTGAGTTTCAGAAAGGCGGAGGTTTTGCGTCAGAAGAAAAGCGGAGGTACTGTGTTTGTGGCGTTGGTTGAGAGAGAGAGAGGATGTAAAAAAATCTGAAAGAATGAGAGAGAAAAATAAATCAAATCGTATTTTATGGCTTAAGGGTAGGAGGTGACCATAAATTAAGGGTGGGCATATATCGGGTAAAACCGATAACCCGAACCGTTAATTATTTATTGAGTTATCGGTATTGGGTTATTGGGTTAACGGTTCGGTAACAGATAATTTTTTTTTATTGGGTTATCGGTTCGAGCTCGGTTTGCAAATTTGTTATTAGTAAAAACCGATAACCCAATAAGAATTAACTAATTTACTAATTTACCCTTAAGTATATACATACTATACTAGGGTTTCATAATTCCTTTTCCCTATTCTTTCTCAATTCTCAATAAGTTAGTTTCTCTTTCTCAGTTTCTCAATTTTCCGCCGCATCCCTACGGCCCAACCTCAGCAGTTCTCCACCTCACCATGGCTCACACCCTCACCAGTTCTCCGCCTCACGGCTCACGCCCTCACTAGTTCTCCGCCTCACGGCTCACGCCCTTACCAGTCACCAGTCACTAGTCAACCTGTCAAGACTCAAGTCGTCGTCACTCATCAGTCGCATCACGCCCTCAGGTTGGACAAGTGTTTCTTTCTTTTTGGACAAATCTAAAATTATAGAACACTTATAATTTTAACAAGTGTTTCTCTTTTTGGAATATTAAGAATCCTAAGCAGTAAACTTCTGTTTATTTGATATATGGGTTAACCAGTTTCTGATATTATCAATTCAAAATTTCTGATAAATATTCATATAGATTATCGTAACATACCCTGTAGCTTAAAGACTTGATTGTGTAACGTCGTCCTACAATTTTATCCCACTTTTTTCAGAATTTTTTCACTTCTAGTTAAACATACGAATCATATTCCACGTTTTATTATCAATACAATCACATTGCATTCCACCTTTGTAATCCTATATTTATGCATCATAAAGTTGTCAAAGACAACGGAAATCTGATCTATTTCTTGACTTCTGGCTCAAGATAATTGAGAACTCGACAGTTTTATATATTGCGAAATTATTTTAGTTGTTTTATCTTATCGGGTAAACCGATAACCGAACCGATAATGATCGATAACCGATTACCGATAACCAATATCTTATCGGTTTGGTTATCGGGTTATGATATTTGTAAACCGATAGACAAAATCGATAATATTCAAAACCAAACCGAACCGACCGATGTTCACCCCTATCATAATAGATATTTGGCTATAAAAATTAAAAGGTAGCTTTGAAATATAATTTTTTAAAATAATATTTATTTAAAATAAATAAGATATCAACGGATAAAAATTCCAATTTAAATCTAGTTGAGATAGAGGCATCTTAAGATTATGGTTCGTCACATAAAAATCTATTTTGATGGATTTGATAAATTTCAACTTAAGAATTTAATTAAGATACAAGTTCCATATAGATTTTAATTCTTTAATTTATTCAGGTTATTCTGCTATAATCTAACCAATCAAATTCATAGAAGAAAATTATATCCGATGATCATAAGAGATTGGCAGAGTAATATAATTCATCAAAGCAGAAGAACAATATCCAATATATTTTATAAGATTAATAGAGTAATATATCAATCGAAATTAGAAAATATTCGATTCCGAAGCGCTTTCTGTCAAGATATGTCCTTGTATATATCGAACTTATCAGGTGTTGTGCTAGAGACAAAGATGCAGGTTCTTCGACCCAGTAACTTTAGTCCAAACTCTATATTTTAAAAAAAAATTTATTTAATATATACAAATTATAAATTAAAAATCCAATAACTTAATTAGCTCTGTCGAAAGGAAATATAAGAAAAGCCATATATGCTTGGCATATAATTACATATAAGCTATAGCAACATGTCATTTGCTATTCCAAATTTTTTAATTCTAGTGCTTTGGTCCCAATTTGAAACAAGTTTAGCAAATATTGATAAATTGACACTATAATAAAGCAAATCAGTATAAAATGCAACTTGGCCCTCGAGCTAGATCGCCCTCGAACCGACTGAGAATATAGTTAAGAAATATGGACCGAACTGAAGAACAAGAGAGTTTAAGAGAGAAAAGAGTATTGTATTGCTTTGATATGCGAGAATAAGATGATTACAAATGATTGGAATCCCCCTTTATATAGTAGAGGAATTCTACTTATGCTACAATTCTAATTACAGAAGGAGATCCCATGATTAGATAAATATCCGTTCTTGATTTAATCCGTTCCGAGATTTCTGCCACGATCCTCAACCGTCGCGGATATCCCAGCTTTCCGTTAGTATGCTATCTTCGGTCTTGCTCGAGATCTATCCTGTTTGGTCTCGATCATTACTGGTCTCGGTCTCAATTGATACTTCGAATCCCGAGCTCGTTACCACACCTTCATGAATCGGTCTGATATAACACGGGGCTGATCCTCGGCCCAACATCCTGGTCTCGGTTAATCAACAAAATCGGGTGAAGCCGGTTCTAATCGTATACGGATAGTCCTCTCATTTTTTGGAGTGTAATGCCAAGAAACGAATTGAGTCTTCGATCATTATCCTGATTTGTCATGACGTCATCACCGTGGCGTAAGTGACAGAGGTGATCGAAACTGTCACGACCCAAAATTCCTAAGGTCGTGATGGCGCCGAACACAAGGCCAGGCAAGCCAAACCATTAATTAATTGAAATAACTTTCTGTTTTTATAATTTATGAAAATATTTCCGTTCACTTTATTACATGATAATCAAATAAAAGTCTGTTAATTAAAAACAGTGATTTAAAGATTTCACTTAAGCAATTACATCCCAATACATCTCCTAGAACCCGGTGTCACAAGTACATGAGCATTTTCTAAGAATTTATACAATCATTACAAAGCCTGTCCGAAATACAACTGGATCAGGAAAATTTAAATGAATAAATACAGTATGAAGGAGACTTTGTCAGCTGCGGATCGCCTCCGGATGATGCAGCTCGCCAAAGTCTCCGTATCCTCCACATTTGCTATGAAAGTACATGTGCAATAAGATGCACAACAAGTATAGCATGAGTACAAAAATAAACTCAGTAAGTCGCCCGCCTAACCTCAGAGAGGTAGTGACGAGAGGTCAAATTAGACTCCTACTAAAGGTCCATTTAAAATATTTAAGAGTGACACTACGCATGGTTTTATCATAGAAAATTTAGAAAACATGATTTAAACATCCTTCAATTCCGTTCATATTTAACACTTTATATCTTCGTCATATTAGCAATTTATCAACAAGGCGATTTAATCAAATAATAATAAATCAACGGAAGGAACAACTTCTTCAAAAAAGTCTTTTTAATAACTTTAAATCTCTGTCATTTCAATCGACAATTTAACATTTCAGGCTAGTAATTAGGCAAATATCATAGCAACTGCGCAGCAAATATCATGCGCAGGAAAAGGCGAGGGTCAAATAGCGCGGACCAACAATAATAAACTGTGCACTGCCGAAGGGTCGAACAGCTCGAACCATAGATGCATTTATCTGCCCCGCTTGCGAATCGATCATGCGATGTGGTTAACATAATACGGCTAACCTGCTCACGAATCATACATGCGACTCAGGTGCTCATATGAATACACACACAAATACAGGGTCTTCCTGCTCGCGAATCACTAGCGACTCAGGCACCCAAAGTTATACATATCCACATAATGAATTTGTATTTTATCAAGAAAATAGTTTTTCTCAGGAAAGTGGTAAAGTCTTTATTAAAGGAAACATGAAATATAGGTTTTGAAATCTTTGATTTCGAAAGTCATTTGTCCAGTTTAGTAATACTCCATGATACAACCCAGTCCAGGTACACATACATTCACAGCGGAAACAATTCTCTTTTTAGAAGGTTAACAATATGAGCTCTAGTTTTCTTTTAAACATTCAATTACGTTTCGATCATATCAGCAGTTTAATATCACAGGGAGGGTTACAAGTACACACATAAAGCATGTTAGTGGGTCCTAGGCTATCCGGACATGACATAATAGTAGCTACGCACGGACTCCCGTCACCTCGTGCGTACGTAGTCCCCGAATATAATAGCATATACTGAATTAATTCACCTAGGAAGACGATTCCCCCTCAAGTTATAAAGGAGGCTTACCTTGCTCCGAAATTCCAACACCGACTTCCAAGCCCTTTCGATGACTCCAACGGACGCACAACGCTCCGAAACTACCACATAATGGCAAAGCAATGAAAATTCATCCTAATACTCACAACAAATTCAGATCATATACTTTCCCGACCCTGCTCGGAGAAATGACCAAAATGCCCTCGGGCCACGTGCCCGGAAGTCCGAAATTCTCGAAGATGTATTCTACCCATAGCTTTACTAACTCAAATATATAATTTACTCATATATTCATGCTCAATTCGTGGCTAAAAATCTAAATTTACATTTTCTAGATTTTTCTTCAAAAACCCCAATTTTCCCACAATTTCCCATATCAAATCATGCATCAATCTTGTATTTAACCTTAGAAACCAGTAGAAACAACTTACCTCTGATCCCTGATGAAATTTCCCTTGAAAAGCTCTCCAAAATTGTCTCAACCAAATGAAAAATGAGAGAGAAATGGCACAAACCCGATTTTTAAAACATTCTGCCCAGGCACCTCTTCGCACCTGCAGTCCAATAGCCGCTCCTGCGGAAATTCCATCGCAGGTGCAGCTCTGACTCCGCCCAGCAACTCTCGCTCTTGCGATCCCTCTTCGCACCTGCGATACCGCAGGTGCGACCAAACTCTCGCACCTGCGGCGCCCATGCCGCACCTGTGGCTCTGCAACTGCAGTCAAAGCCTCGCAGGTGCGATTACACCAGATGAAAGCAAGCTTCACTTCTTCAAACTTCAATTCTTGATCCGACAACCACCCGGAATCCACCCGAGGCCCCCGGGACCCCGCCAATCACACCAACCTGTCCCAAAACATGACACGGACTTGCTCGAGCCCTCAAATCACATCAAACAACTTCGAAATCACGAATCACACTCAAATCCAATTCTTTAAGAACTTAGAATTTCAAATTTCTACATCCGATGCCAAAACCTATCAAATCACACCCGATTGACCTCAAATATTGCACACAAGTCATATTCAACATTACAGACCTGCTCCAACTTCGGAAATCGCATTATGACCTCGATATCAAAACTTCCACTTCCGATCGGATTTCCCAAAAAACCTTCAAATTTCTATCTTTAGCCAAATGACTCCAAAATGACCTACGGACCTCCAAATTCACTTCCGATCACGCTCCCAATTCCAGAATCACCATACGGAGCTATTCCCAGACTCAGAATCCCAACCGAACATCAACCTCACTGATATGCACTTCAACCCCATATTCATGAAATCCTTCTAAAATGCTAACTTCCATAATATACGCCGAAATGCTCCCGGGTTATCCAAAAACCGATCCGGACATACAACCAAGTCCGAAATCATCATATGAACCTGCTGGAACCTTCAAATCCTGATTCGGAGATCGTTTACTCAAAATTCTAATCTTAGTTGATTTCTTCAACTTAAGGCTTCTGAAATGAGAATTACCTTTCCAAATCACTTCTAGACTTCCTGGAATTCAATTCCGACCACGCCCACGGGTCATAATACCTGAAACGAAGATGCTCACAACTTCAAACCACTGAATGACGCGCTAGAGAAAAAAATGACCGGTCGGGTCGTTGTAGAAACATCCCGTCGGTACAGTTCCCTAGATATTTAATTAGTGTCAGTTGACAGTCGGCCACTACCAGCTTTGAACCGTCGCCATGAAACCCATAAATATGTCCCTTTTTTATTCTTTCAAACTTTACTTTCAAACTCTTCTGCTTTAATCTTCAAAGCTCTCTTCATACTTCAAGTTTTTCATCTTAAAATCTTGAAGTTCCATTGTTGATCCTTTCTTAAAACGCCAAATATTATCATCTCCATTCTTCTTTACCCTCGAAATCAAATGGCTAAAATGTCAAAAAATCTTCCACATAAAGAAAGCACCTCCTCATCTCGACCGGTCGACGAGAAAACAACGGCGGAGCCACGCCCTGAGGAGCTTGTTCCCGGGGGGTGCATTATTAGTTCCGACTCCAAGGTCGAGAAAAACTCATCGGTCCCCGGTTGATGCGAACCAGTATCGAGATACATATTCTCAATATTCGAGAACTTTCTCAAACAAGTGGATAAAGACTCTAACTGGGAAAACAAAGAGGTCATGATACCGGCCCTGAAGAAAATATCACTACCCACGTGGAAGGGTTCTTGAGTGTTTACACTTACCCTTTCACGTTGGGTCCCCTCGATCCAGTCATCGTAAATTTTTGCAGAAAGTACCAAGTAACCCTCAGACAAATCCACCCCTCTTTCTGGAGGATTGTAATATTGCTCCGATTCTTTGTGAGCAAGATTGACGGGCTCCCTTTTACCCTCAATAACCTTATAAGGTTGTATAGCCCCCGACTCTACCGAGGTGGTTTGATAAAACTCCAACACCGGGCCACCAAGACTTTTATCTCAAGCATAGACGAGGACATAGACCGGGGTTGGATGGTCGATTTGTCCAAATGAGGACCTCGGACCTGATTCTGGCTGAGAGCATGTCATTTCCCGAAAGATGGAATACGAAATGTAAGTGTAATTCCATTGTTAGTCTCTGTTTGTTAATTTCACTTCTTCACCTTCTCTTATCGATGTTCTTTTTTGGTGTAGCTGCTGCCTGGATATCGGGTGCGGTTCCCCATCTCGAGAGCTGGGTAAGGAGCCTGGTCTTGATGTCAACATATACTGAACGCGCATGGCGTGATTTATCGAAGGGCCGGTGGGAATCCAAGAACCATGGTAAACCTTGTTCTTGTATATAATAATTTTATTAAAACATCCCTCTAAACTTACTCAATTTCTTCTTTTGCAAGTCTCGAAAAAGATGCAGTCATGAGGCCCCTGTTCGGTGAAGAAAAAACTTCACTCCCTTTCCTGAATCCGTCAAAGGAGAACAAGAGGAAAATGACCTCGACCTCCGAGGGGCCAGAGCCTAAGAAGAGAATAGCTCGTAAGACAAAAAATAATGTCATTCCTCTGTCTGTGGATTCATCCCAACTCCTAAGGGAGGAAGAAGAAGAATAAGGTAAGGAGGACGACTCCGGTTTGGTGGCTCGAGCACGAGCTAATACCGAGGGTCAAAAGGCCATCAGATTGGTCGAAGCTTGAAATATTTTGCCTCGAGCTGTCAGGGTCCAAGAGAGGGATTCAGTTGGAGTCCTTGATCTAACTAGAGCCGAAGGTGCCTCACCTCGCGGTGAGAAGGCGTCAAAAATGGATGTAGAAGCTGGTCTCGAGGCTCCTCGAGATGGAGAGAACGCTCCAAGAGACCCACTTGGGGAAATAGAAATTGGAGACTCCCCATCACTTCCTTCATTGTCCGAGGAAATGATTCGGGAGGCTTCGGCCATGAAGACTCCTTATGTAGAAGGAGCCCATAGAGGGGAGGACCCTTTTTGTGGTTATTTCGCTGGGGTCGATGACACTGCTGGCTTGAGTGACTTAGAGATACCGAGGAAGAGATCGGGCTAAACTTCCTTGAGTTTAATATTAACCAGCCAGTTTCCGGCCCCTAGTGTCAATCCAGGGTGCAAACAAACAATCATAATCTCGATCCCGAAGGATGCACGAGTTTTTTCCGCCCTCGTAGGGGGTGGCTAGTCACCTTCGAAGCCTGGTCATGGAGGAGGACCAAGCTCTGATATACGAGGTGGTAGAACCGTGTCTCTTTGACGAGGCCCAACATTCCTTGAATCGGGTAAGCCCTAACTCCCTTTGTCGATATCAGTTTCCATACTTGTGTTTTTTCTCTTATTGCCTAATTCTTTTTCTTCTATTTGTGTAGCACTCGGTGCTTCATCATGAAGCTTTCTCTAGTTCTCAAGGAGAACTGAGCCAATACGAGGTAGAAATTCAAGGGATCATTGAAGATGAAGAAGCCAAGGGCTTTCAAGCTGAGTTAGTTGCGGCTTAGAAAGAACAAAGCGACCTGGCTGAGGGTAATAAGAATATTAGAAGTTTATGACATCAGTTCGGGCATGACGGCTAATAATTTGATCCCACAGTTCAAACAGAAGCTCGAGATAATCGGGCAACTTCGTGAAGAGGTAGATGTGGTGAAGGCGGAAACCATAGCATGGAAGCAAAACATGGATCGTCTTGCCTTAGAGAATGAGGCTGCTCGAGCTCAACTAACCTCGGCTGAGAGTAAACTCCAAAGCTTGAAAGAGATAAACTTGGTGCAAGAAAAGAAAATCGAGGAGTTCCAGATTAGGTTAGGTTCAGTAACCTCCGATCGAGAGATGCTGGTCACGAAACTTGCAGCGGCCAAATCTGAGGCTGAGACGACCATGGCCAATGCTGAAGCAATCGTGGCTGTTTATTGGTCCGACGCCGAAGATGCTCAATCTTGAGTAAATAAGTTACCGATGTCTCTAAAATTCAAGCGTAGTGGGTGGCCGAGCATGCCAAGTGCCAGTCTCGAAGGGAGACTCTCGAGGAGATCCATGATTGTGGCTTCGATCTCACTGCCGAGATCAAATATGCCAAAGAGCTTGAAGCGAAAGCCAAACCATTGGCCTCTCCTGATGATGACGACTCCAGGAGCATGAGGGGGTACGAGAGTGGAGAATACCCCGATGGTGAAGATGTTTCTCCATGAGAAAATTAGGCACTTAGGATCTTTCTTTTTGAACTTTTGTATAAAATCCCGATCGGATTACGTGGCCCTTTGTAAATAACTTTTTGATCTGTATATAAAGATCTTTTTTCCTTTCCGTCTTGTCTTTACTTCATTTCTTCCTTATGAAACTTTTGTTTCATTTATGCCTTATGAAATTGTGTTCATAGGTTCGAGGCTTAGGCAATTTGACTGAAACCGAACTAGTATAGTTTTTACGATCGAGTGAGTGCTTGCTCGAACTTGAAGTAAGGTAACCCTTAGGTTTTATTTGAGTGAGGACGATCTCTCGAACTCAAAGCAAAAAATGCACTTTAGGATTTTGTATTAGGCTGATGTGGCCTTTGTAAAAACAATGTTTATGACTTTCTCCTCTTTTCATTTGTATAAAATCTGTAATGCCTTAGCACGAAATAAGGAATTTGTTCGAGAGTTTGAACAATTTTGTACTCATTAGATTTTTCAAGGCTTGATATTATCGAAGCCCTTTTGTAATTTTGCCGAGGGTAGCCTTTTTAACCAGTTTATGAAAATATTCGAAGGCCTGTTTCATTACGAAATTTGGACGTCTCTGAATCGTGTTAATTTGGCCGTAGCCTTTTTAGTTTGGGACTTGTCTCTTGGGCTTATTTTCCCGTTTCACTTCGAGCTTGACCGAAGTGTCAGTCCGCGAGTGGGGTGACCTATAAAAATCGAGGGTTGCCTTTAAGGTCTTATAATCTCGAAGTTTTGATAATTCGATCTTTTCATTTTTTGGATGGAAGTTCCCGAGTGCGGGGTTAGTTGTTCGAAATTCAGTTATGATTAGCCCTTAAGACTGTTTACACAATAGATCAAGAGTACAAAATTGTAAAGTAAAATTTTTCTAAGGCATGCGATATCGATAAGGAAAAATACTTCTCTTAATATATGATTATACGTGCGTACATGTTTGATGTCAGGGCTCGAGCAACCTATATGGGCACGGTTCATTCGGCCATTTGACCCTTACAAAATTTACCTATCGAGACCCGCTGTCACGAAGTAATTTCCTTGCAATAAAGTTGGCATTCGAGGGTGATGCCCCCCAATATTCGAGGTTGATTATAAAGAAGCCTCGGATACTGTTAAATTTCTCTAATTTAGCATGATAAATGGTTGCCCCGTTAAAAACCTCGCCGGAAAAACCCATTTGGGACAAAAATCGGTCTAAGGGAAAAAGAGTACAATGCGTGCTTTCAAACCTAAAGACTACGTGTTGAAGAATCCATCGTCGTTCCTGATCGAACACATGCAATGGATAGTTTAAAATATAAATGAAAATGGAAGGGTCGTACCTTAGCAGTAGTATCATTTTAGGAGCGACACATTCCAATTGTTAGGTAATTTCTCGCCGTTCATCGTGCCGAGCTTGTAGGATCCTTTTCCTATGATATCGAGGACCTGATATGGTCCCTCCCAATTTTGACCCAGTTTTCCTTCATTTGGATTTCGAGTGTTGAGGGTGACTTTTCTTAGCACCATGTCTCCAATTTTAAAATATCGAAGATTGGATCTTCGATTGTAGTACCTTTCGATCCGTTGTTTTTGTGCGGCCAATCGAACGAGGAGGGCCTCACGTCTTTCATCCAACAATTCCAGGTTTGTATTCATGGCCTCATGATTTGATTCTTCTGTTGCATATCAAAACCTGAGGCTAGGTTCCCCGACCTCGACCGGTATAAGAGCTTCGACACCATAGACTAAAGAGAACAGTGTTGCCCCCGTACTAGATTTCGATGTCGTGGGGTACACCCAAAGAACCTAGGGCAATATCTCTCTCCATTTTCCTTTAGCGTTGGTCAATCTCTTCTTAAGATTTTGAATAATGGTTTTGTTGGTCGATTCGGCTTGTCCGTTCCTGCTGGGATGATATGGTGTTGATAAAACCCTTTTAATCTTGTGATACTCGAGAAATTTAGTCACTTTGCTACCGATGAATTGCTTTCCATTATCACACACAATCTCAGATGGCATCCCGAATCGACATATAATATGGTCACAAATGAAGTCTATGACTTTTTTTTTCCTGACTTTCTAGAAAGCCCGTGCTTCAACCCACTTAGAAAAATAATCATCCATAAATAAAATAAATTGAGATTTACCTGGTGCCGATGAGAGAGGGCCAACGATGTCCATTCCCATTTCATGAACGGCCATGGGGATAGGACCGAGTGGAGCTGCTCCTCGGGCTAGTGAATCATTGGCGCATACCTTTGACATTTGTCGCACTTTCGAACGAACTCTTTTGTATCCTTTTCCATATCGACCTAGTAATACCCTGCTCTGATAACTTTGTGAATCAATGATTTGGCACCAGAATGATTTCCATAAGTGCCTTCATGAATCTACCGTAGGACGTAGTCGGTATCTCCCGGTCCCAAACATATCGCCAATGGTCCATCGAACATCCTCCTAAACAGCGTTCCATCCTCGGACAAAGTGAGCCATGCTGCCTTTGTGCGTAGAGCTCTTGACTCCTTTGGATCTGAGGGGAGCTTCCCGTTCTTTAGGTATTCTATGTACTTGTTTCACCAATCCCAATTCAGACTTGTAGAGTTTATTACGGTCTGGCCTTCTTCGACACTGATCTCGAGAGTTGTACGAAAGTCCCCGAGTTATGTTCGTCATCTTCGACCAATGACCCCAAGTTTTCAAGGGCATCGACCTTGCTGTTCTGTTCTCGAGGTACATGCTGTACGGTCCACTCTTTAAACCGATGTAAAGTTACCTGTAGCTTGTCCAAGTACCTCTGCATTCGGTCTTCTTGGACTTCGAATGTTTTGTTGACTTGGTTTATCAGGATTAGGGAATTACATTTGGCCTCGATGAAATCTGCTCCCAAGCTTTTATCCAACTCGAAACCTGCAATCATGACCTCATACTCGGCCTCATTATTAGTTAATTTCGAAGTTCTGATAGATTGTCTAATTATATTACCCTTGGGTGGCTTTAAAATGATACCCAGCCCGTACCCCTTCACATTTGAAGTGCCGTCCGTAAAGAGGGTCCACACCCCCGATGATGTACCTGATTTTAATAATAGTTCCTTTTCGACCTCGGGTACGAGGGCTAGCATGAAGTCGTCCATGAAGTCTTCCAAGATTTAAGACTTGATGGCCGTTCGGGGTCGATACTCGATATCGTACCCACTGATCTCGACAACCCATTTGGTCAATCGACCTGAAAGTTCGGGTTTGTGAAACATATTGCGAAGGGGATAGGTATTTACAACACATATTGGATGACATTGGAAATACAATTTTAATTTCCTAGAGGCGCTTATTAAAGCAAACTCTAATTTTTCTAAGTGTGGGTATTTGGTCTCGGCCTCACCTAAGGTCCGACTAACATAGTAAAGAGGAAATTGCGTACCTTGTTCTTCTCGGACTAGGACCCCGCTTACCGCTATTTTCGATACTGCCAAGTATAAGTAGAGTTTCTCGTCCACTTTCGGGGTGTTAAGTAGTGGTGGGCTTGATAAGTATCGCTTTAGTTCCTATAAGGCCTATTGACATCGTCCTAGGGAGGCTATGTGCCCTGTCAACGTTTGTACGGCCTTGACATTATCTACGACCATGATATCCTCGATGGATTTGATTTTATCGAGGTTGATCTCTATTCCCTGATTTGATACCATGAAGCCGAGGAACTTGCCCGAGCCGACCCTGAACACATACTTCTCTAGGTTGAGCTTCATGTTGTACTTTCTTAGTATATCGAAAGTCCCCTGCAAATGTTTCAAATGGTCCTCTGCTCGCAGGGACTTAACTAACATGTCATTATATAAACTTCCATTGATTTTCCTATTTGTTCTTCGAACATTCAATTTACTAGGCATTGATAAGTTGTACCAGGATTTTTTAGTCCGAACGACATTACGTTATAACAATAGGTGCCGTATTTAGTGATAAACGAAATATTTTCCTGATCCTCCGGGTTCATCTATATTTGGTTGTACCCGGAGTAGGCATCGAGAAAACTGAGAATCTCATGGCCGGCCATGGAATTGATTATGCGAACGATATTCGGCAAAGGAAAATAATCCCTAGGGCATGCTTTGTTAAGTCCTTATAGTCTACGCACATTCTATGTTTATTTCCCTTCTTAGGGACTACAACTACATTTTCTAACCATTCAGGATATTTCACTTCCCGAATGGACCCTATTTTGAGAAGTTTGGTTACTTCGTCCTTGATGAATGCATGCTTAACCTCAGATTAGGGCTTTCGTTTTTGCTTTACTGGATGAAACTTTGGATCCAGTCTTAGGTGGTGATTAGTGATTTCTGGTGGGATCCCTATCATGTCGAGATGGGACCAGGCAAAGCAATCCATGTCAGCTTTAAGAAAATAAATAAGTTTGTTGCTGAGCTCGGGAATTAGCCCGTGCCCAGGTATACCTTTCGTTCGGACTAATGGTCGATCAATGTGACTTGTTCCAACTCTTCCACCGTTGACTTGGTGGCATCAGATTCATCGGGAGTTATGAAGGATCGAGGGATCCAGTAGTCGTCATCCTCGTTGATCCCTTGCTCCTTCAGTTAGGAAGATAATATAACATTTGATGATGCAGATGCATATGGCTTGATGATTCCTCACAATTATGCTCTGGTAATATCTTTACTTGTACATGATACTAATGTAAAATGAGTTTTGATTGACCCAGGTAGCTCCGTGAATATTATTCTTCTACAAGTGGTGAACAAAATGCAAATTGGCGACAAGATGGTACCAAAAGCACGTTCCTTATCTGGATTCAATAATTCAACCATTATTACGAAAGGGGAGATAATGCTAACTACATTCGCAGAAGGAGTCATCAAAGATACAAAATTTCAAGTAATAGACACAGACATGTCCTATAATGTGATTCTTGGGAGGCCATGGATTCATGACATAGATTTGTGCCGTCTACATTACATAAAGTTATTAAGTTTCCTTAGAAATGGGGAATTCAACAAATCTGAGGAGATCAACAAGTTCCTAAGAATATCAATTCAGTGGGGGAATCACACAAAGTAAGAAATGATACAAATGAGAATTTTTGGAAGACGTGGTAAATCAGATCTCATCTGAAAGTGGCTCAAGGCAAACAAATGTGGATTCAAGACCGGATGTCATTCAAGAACCGGAGGAGAATGAAAACATCAAAACAACTATTAAAGAGCTCGAAGCTGTTGTATTATTCAAACAATGGCCAGACCGAAAAGTTTATATTGGAGCGAAGCTGAACCCAGAAATGAGAGGTAAGTTAGTTGAATTATTAAAAGCTAACACAAATTGTTTTTCCTGGTCACATTCAGATATGACAGGTATACCTCCGGAGGTGGTGACTCACAAATTGAATGAAGATCCACCATACCTATCTGTTAAGCAAAAGAAGAGGAAGCAAGGCTCTTTCAAAAGTCAAGTGATTCAGGATGAGGTCATGAGCTGTTGAGTTTTTTTAGATGCATATTCAGGTTATAATCAAATAAATATGGATCCCCTAGATGAAGAAAAAACTTCGTTTATTACAGACATGGGGACTTACTGTTACAAAGTCATGCCTTCTAGCTTAAAAAATGCTGGGGTCATGTATCAAAGGTTGGTGAACAAGATGTTTCATGAACACCTGGGAATAATTATGGAAGTCTATATCGATGATATGCTAGTCAAATCTGCACGAGCAAGAGATCACTTTCAACATCTTTCAAGCACCTTCGAATTCCTCCGCAACTATAATATGAAGTTAAACCCAGAAAAATGTGCGTTAGGTTGTGGCTTCAGGTAAGTTTTTTGGTTTTCTCGTATCTAACAGAGGTATTGAAGTAAACCCTGCACAGATCAAAACCATTGAAGAAATTCCAGATGTACTCACGAGCAAAAAAGAGTTACATAGATTGATAGGAAGAATAGCTACTTTGGGAGGATTTATTTCCAAATCTTCGAAAAAAAGTTTCAAATTCTTTTCAGTGCAAAAAAAGAAAAATCAGTTCGAATGGACTGAGGAATGCCAACAAGCCCTCCAAAATTTAAAAGCATATTTGTCAAATACGCCCCTGCTGTCTAAATCGAAAGATGGAGAGAGGTTACTCATTTATCTCGCTGTTTTAGAAATGGCAGTAAGTGCGGTTTTAGTAGGAGAAGACAAAGATAAACAATCTACAATTTATTATGTTAGTAAATCTTTGTTGGATGCTGAGACTCGATGTCCTCACTTAGAAAGTTATGGCATCTAGAAAGTTGAGACCTTATTTTCAATGTTATCCTATCTCCATAGTAACTACTTATCCTCTAAGGAATATATTACATAAACAAGAATTGTCAGGAAGATTAGCTAAATGGGCTATAAACAAGAATTGATTCACCTATGACGATAACTAGGGATCTTTGCACTTTGATCGACCGTACGTGCATTATTGCATGGGCCTAGTCGCCCCCCCCTCCCGGCAAACTAAAACAAAAATTGCACAATCAACATAGTGAGTTTTATGATTTGCATGATGGTTGAAAGTCAAAGCTTATATAAGTGTTTGTCACTGTTGTATTCCTTCAAAAGACAACTTTTGCTTTAGCTTTTGGTTTTTTTTTACATGTATGTGTATTGGTAGAAAATAAGTGATACACGTGAAATTATATTTAGCTGACAGCGTGATACGTGGAACAATGAGGAAATGACAACTGGAATATTACGATTAAAAGGTATACAAGTTACAAGAGGTAAGAGCCAGTCACTCACGAGATAATAGGGAACTTATATTCGAACCTAAAATAGTCAATGAAGAGGCACGAGCAGAATGAATCAAGACAGTAAAAAAGGAAGATTCATGAACCTCCAATTAATGAGGAAGGGGAATCAGAATCGTTAAAGAATCTTCATGAACAGTTACGATTACCAATTGTAACGAATCATTAATTCCATTAAAGCTAATAATGATTCGTCCATAAATGGTAGGAAACGTTATATTTGTAAACTTCTATGTAAGGGGAAAGAATTTCACTTGTAAAATTCTGACTTCTATGGGAATACAATTATTTTCTTTTGCTTACAATCAATTATTTTAATATCTTTTTGTCAATTTTATTTCCTTTCAAGTGATTTATTGAGAAAGTAAGTAATTTCTTGGTTAACAGTAACCCGAATTCTTCTAACAATAAGCTTTGACTAAAAATCTTATTTTTTGGTTTAACAAATTTGTTCCATTACCGGAAAACTGATAATATTTTTAATTTCCAAATCCTTCTTTCTCACAACCAAATCATGTCAACTGTCAAAGACAACAACCAACAGGTTGGAGGATCTCCAGTTCCTTCACCACAAGAATCTCCACGTAAATCTCGAGAAGGAACACCTGAAAGATCCTCGTCTCACACAAATGAACAACATGGAGATGAGCAGACCGTTGAGCAAGAAGCCCTAAAGCAATTGATCACTGAACATGTGAACAATGCTCTTCAAGATTTTGTAAGGGGATTGTCAACTGCACCACCAACACCTCCCCCAAATAATACTGCAACCATAGAAAATCCACTCTCGGGGCTTGCCAATTCAGAAAGCGGAGGAACTCCCAATGAATCACGTGACGGAAGGTCAGGTACACCAAATAACTCTGATTTACAAAATTTGGTACTAAATTTGCAGAAGCAGATGAAAGAGCAAAACTAACGCATCGAACAAATACCTGGTGTACCGCCTATGATTAAGGGAGTGGATATCGACAAATATTCGCAACAACCCCGGAAGCCAAGCACGATCCCATTGCCCATTCCTAAGAAGTTCAAAATGTCTGACATCCCAAAATATGATGGAATAACTGATCCATGTGATCATGTAACTACATTCACAACAGGCGTAAAAGGCAATGATTTGACCAAGAAAGAGATTGAGTCGGTTTTTGTGAAAAAATTAAGAGAAACACTCACAAAAGGGGCATTAACATGGTATTCTCTTTTACCTGAAAATTCCATTGATTCTTTTGCTGAGCTTGCACATTTATTTATGAAAGCACATTCGGGAGCTCAAAAAGTTGAAAAAAGGATGGAAGATATCTTCAAGGTAGAACAAGGAGATACTGAGTTACTCAGGGAATTTGTGGATAGATTTCAGTGAGAAAGTTTCCGTGAGTACTTGATAATTGGGCAGCCATGGTGTTCGCAAGTAAGACTCAAGGAAAGCTTATGAGAATTCCCTGTGTGATGACCCAAGGGGTCATTTTGTGAAATTAGACTATGTTCTAGACTTAATAGCCCTAAAAAGGTTAATTTTAAATACCTCGATTTGCGTGCATAATCCAGGCATGAAACAGGAAAGTTTTTATGTGAAAATATGAGAAATAATAATTTCTAGAGTTAAAATTTTATTAAAATTGGCTTTGGTCAATATTTTGAGTAAACGGACCCGGATCCGTGTTTCGACGATCCTGGGAGGTCCGTAGTAAAATATGGGACTCGGGCGTATGCCCGAAAATGAATTCCGAGGTCCCAAGCCTTAGAAATCAATTTTTGAAAGAAATTATTTTGCTGAAATATTAATGAAATAAAGAAAGGAATTTATGTTTGAAACCGCTGGTATATGGCCCGTATTGTGGTTCCAGAACTCGATACAGGTTTGTTATGATATTTAGGCCTTTCCTATGAAATTTGGTGAAAAATAGAGTTCGTTTGACGTGATTCGGACGTCCGGTTGATAAATAGTGAACTTTAAGTGTTCTTGAGAAAAATAATGAGTTTTGAGGTTTAATTCATAGTTTTACATGTTATTTTTATGATTTGATCGCACGAGCAACTCCTTATGATGCTTTTACACTTGCGTGCATGTTTGGTTTAGAGCCCCGAGGGCTCGGGTGAGTTTCAAATAAGTTTGGGTTGTGTTGCGCTCGTTCTTTCTTATGCTTCAACATCGTTTCTTCAAGCATAGATGATATCATATTGAACAAATGAGCTCCTATTTCTGTTTTTAATGAATTATTAGATCCGTATCGTAATTACGGACCCGTAGCAAAAAGAATCATCGAATTTGAATATCGTATGAGGATTTTATGGTCATTTTACTAAGGTTGTCAGATTTTTCAGGTTAATTATGAAATTGCCACTGACGGCGTATTGAAAATCTGCACTATTTGGAAATATTAAAACCTACATATCTCCTTCATTATAAGGTCAAAATTGAGTGATTCAAAAGCCTAACTTGACTAGAATTTCACAAAGAATCCACTGGAGACATAAAAATCGAGTTTCGGGATCGTTTGACACGAGAAACGAGGCAGAATAGCTGGCAGAAAAATATATATAAAACAGACAGATTTCTTCTTATTCAAATTTTCGAACCCCACAGCCCTAGGAACGAATTTCTTCACCAAATATCACCCCAAGTCATAGATTCGAGTGTATTGGAGGTGAATTCAAAGGGAAAAGCTATAATTGAGCAGTGATTGGCCTGCGAATTTGAGGTAAGTGTTTGGTCTAACTTTGACTTGAGGTAATAGGAGTCCCCACTTGTTTGCTATGTGAAATGCATGTGTGTGGTGTATAGGTGAGGTGACGAGTATCTATGCACCACTAAATGGTCTGTTAAACATGATCCCTTGTTCGTTCCCAAGTTAATTCATTCCTGGCTTAATTGTTTTATGTTCATTATTGTTTCTATGATTACTTGGCCTTATTCCGTTGTTGTTAAATATTGTTGTGGTTATTTTGGAAAGAGTATTGGTTGTTTATTTGGTTCGCTTGTGGTACAAAACAGTTGAGTAGTTTGGCATTGTTTCTAGGAGGCACATATATATTTATGTTCCTGTTGCTTTCATTTTTGATAATATTGAGGAAGTTATGAGAATTACAGTTTAACTGTCTTAGGACTGTTGAGGTTTACATGGCTATTTGATTTCAATCGATTATTGCCAATTGTTGTTGCAAGTGTGTTAAAAGTGTTGGCTGTTCTCTTGATTCTATCATAGTACATAAAGATTGAGCTGGGTTGACAATGTTATGGTGTTTACATATATTCTGGTTGGTTTTATTGTAAAATGATATTGGTTGAAGCTTACGAGTTATACTGTTTTCTGTCTGCAATTGTTGAAATAAAGGTGTTGTGAAAGGCTTGGCCTGAACTGTGAAAGTTTTTGATGAATAAACAAAATTGATTGTGATAAGGGGCTGTGATAAGGGGGTTGTGATAAGGGGGTTGTGATAAGGGTGGATAATTGATTGTGATACGGGTGAACAAATTGATGGTTGAAACACTCATTGTTTTATTGTCATTATTTCATATTCTGATTTTTACTGTTATTTAAAGTGAAACTTGTTCTGTTTAGGAGCGGGTTGCACGCCGCAACAAGCAGTGATAAGGGTGGACATGTGGCATCAGGTTGCACGCCGCAACATGAGTAATGAGGGTGATATATTTAGGGAGGAGCAATAAGGTTGGACATGTGGGAGCGGGTCGCACGCTGCAACAAGGAGCGACAAGGGACGACATTTATATTTTTACTGATTGTTAAAGAAAAATAAAGATTTGAAAACTTACTATTTTATATTACTATTTTTCATATTTTGGCACTACTTTTATTTAAAGTTAAAGTTTGGAAACTTGAAAATTATTTGAGAGTTGGTTATAGTTGAGGCCTGGAAAAGACGGGTGAGTTATTTCATTGTTGTTGCAGTACTTAATTATTTGTTTAGATTTCCTTCGTGCTTTATGATTATTGTCTCAGTTATATTTTTTTGTTCGTGTAGAATTGTTTAATTGTGTTATTGTATATATTATTGTCACATGTTATATGTTTTTAATGCCCTGCCGTAGCCTCGTCACTACTTCGTTGAGGTTAGGCTAGACACTTACTCAGTACATGGGTCGGTTGTACTGATACTACACTCTGCACTCTTTTGTGCAGATGCAGGTACTAGCCAGCAGTAGAGATTTTTAGAGCAGCCATCTATTTATTCGGAGATACAAGGTATATCTATCGGCGTTCGCAGATCCCAAGAGTTTTCTCCTATTTTTATAAAACTGTTTTAGTATATTCAGAACAATTACACTATTTCTTTCAGCCCAGTGTTTGTAATATTCTTTAGTAGTTCATGAATTGTGACACCAGACTCTGGGGTAGTTCTAGATCTATTATATGATTAGTTCGTGGTTCTTTTTATTCAATTGCTTATTATTTTATTTTTGAAATCATTTAAATTAAGTTTACTTTAAATTTATTTATTGATGCTTAAGAAAATAATCAAAGGAAATTAGCTACTCGAATTCTAACATTGGCTTGCCTAGAAAGTGTGGTGTTAGGCGCCATCACGATCCCTAAGGTTGAGAATTTGGGTTGTGACAAGTTGGTATCAGAGCACTAGGTTCCCTAGGTCTCACAATTTACGAACAAACTAGGTGGAGTCTGAAGGATCGGTACAGAGACGTCTGTACTTATCTCTCAGAGGCTATGAAGTTAGGAACAATTTCACTTCTATTCTACTCCATTGTGCGAATTTATTCTACCATTGATGATTGAACTTGCCTATTCTTGTCCTCTCAAATCTCGACAACACGGAAAGCGTCTACAACCGGACAAGAGGTGAAGCCCCAATGACAGCTACGATTAGGGGAAGAGACAGAAATGGAGCTCAGTCTAAAGCTCGAACATCAACACCTATTGTAAAGTCTCAAATGGATCTGGACGCGGAGGTTCTAGCTCAGTCGGTACATGTTGGACTTGTCCATATCCCAGAAGGATTTATATCTACTCCAGTATGGCATAACAAGGGAATAGTTGAAAGCAACGGAGTTGATTTATATGAGATGTGAAGTTTATCATTGACTTATTAGACATTGTGACCTATGGCTTCGTGCCAAGTGGGGAAGTCACCGTCAAGGAATAGACTACGGGGTCATGTGTTATATCGGTTTTGGCCTGGAATGTATAAGGCCTGAGATTTTGCAAGAGATAAAGCTGGGACTTGTGATATGTCTGCAACCTTAATAAACCTATACCTCAGTACCAAAGGAGTTATATGACAAACTTTAAATCTACAGAAGGTTTACTCAGCGTGGAAGTCACGGTTGCGGATTTTGGTGTGCTCCAGAGGGAGTGCAGTTGTTGACAAGCTTCTAGACTATATTGTTCGTGCCAAGGTTTATCTGTATAGAGCTCTACTTTTGGGATCATTGTGCATCAATAGATATGAGAGTTTCCCCGAAAGAATGATGAAAAAGTATATGAATAAAGGGGTTAGCTCAGCAGTGTTGAGTTAACATAGTAAAAGAAGAAATTGGCCGTCGGTGTTTGTGACAAGCCTACGAAGAGGATGACCAGCCAATGCAGTATCAATTACTTGATTCAGTTATCATAAATGCTTTTGAAAGATTTGCTTCTCGGACTCTCCATAATACATGGCGCATAGGGTTTGAACGGTTGCGTTAGGTCACCATGACGGTGTCAGGATATGCCATCAGGTTTGATAAGTTATCCTGTCATACTCCTACTTCAGTTCATATAGCTAGAGGGCGAGTCCCCAGACTCATTAAAGGACTCAATTATGATTGTAACAATTTTTTGCGACTCAGGGCAAGATAATACTTTATTTCGGCTAGTGGTAGGAACTGTTCTAGATTTGGGGGAGTCATGATTCATCAGTGCACTCAGGCTACGTGCCCCATTGCAGTTACAACTCAACTACATGACCAGCTAGGGAAAAAGGGGGTCGGAATGTCGAAAATGGAGGTTAGATTCCTAGAGGTGGAGACCCAGCCTGATGATATAATTTTCATGGTATGGCTAAGGTCGTTACATTAAATGGTGTCATTACAAGAACAATCTCTAATTAGTATAAAGTGATGATTTCCTAAACTTAATACGGTTATGCATAACTAATAAAATTATTCTAATATGCTCTACTCTCGAGTGAGCTTCGTAACTCAAAAATTTACTTATGTGAATACTTGTATTGAGAGATTCTATGGAGATAGCTACGTGTCTCATTACGTGATGTAATTTTGTTTAATGAAAAATATTTAAAGGAAGGAAATGGAATATTTCGATTGGCACGATACACATGTTGCTTGTGATTCAGAATTGAGGACGAGATCCTCGCATTTTAACATGATTTGAGATGTTTAAATCGGGCTACGAGCCGCAGTGAAAGTTATGTAAGGACGAGGTCCTGGTGACGGAAATTCTTGTGTTTAAATTCTCCCTTGTGAATTAAAATTTTGTTATAGTACTGGTAGGGAGTCATGCCTGTTAGGCTGATTCAACAATTTATGTATAAAAAATAATGATAATAATATTAATAAATGAATAAATAATAATAAAAGTAATACTAATAATAATTAAATAAATAAATAAAGAAATTAATTAATTAATTAACTATGCATAGTTTACCAAATCCGTGTTATAATTATTGAGCTTTGACCTACGAGGTATGTGCCGCCCGTGTGGCGTTAAATGAGACACGTTAAGTCGGGTATATAATTATGGGGTCTTCATGAATCGCATCTCGTTATTAGTATTGTGAAGGTTTGAAATGAGATTATTGCTAACGTGAAGCTGTTTGATAATTCCGTAATTGGCTATGAACAACCATTAAGAAAATAAAGGCAGTGAGTATAGGCAGCCTTGCGTATATTCCAGTTGGTGAGAGACCATTAGCTTCAGACATTCAGACGTTGGCTAATCAGTTCGTGAGGTTGGATATTCCCCCCAGCAGTGTTCTAGCTTGTACAGTCGCTCGGTCTTCCCTATTTGAGCGTATTTGGGAGCGACAGGATGATGACCCTCATTTGGCGGCCCTTAGGGACACAATTTGGCACGGTGATGCCAAACAAGTTACAGTTGGAGATGATGGTGTTTTGAGGATGCATGGTCGGTTATGTTTTCCATTTCAGGTAATTTTCTATGTCCGTTCGAAGACGAACGTTTGTTTTAGAGGTGGAGATTGTGATGACCCAAGTGGTCATTCTATGAAATTAGACTCCGTTCTAGGCTTAATAGCCCTAAAAAGATGAATTTTAAATACCTCGATTTGCGTTCGCAGTCCGGGCGTGAAACCGAAAAGTTTTTATGTCAAAATATGAGAATAGTAATTTCTAGAGTTAAAATTTTATTAAAATTGACTTTGGTCAACATTTTGAGTAAACAGACCCGGATCCGTGTTCCGACGATCCCGGGAGGTCCGCAGTAAAATATGGGACTCGGGCGTATGCCCGAAAATGAATTCTGAGGTCCCAAGCCTTAGAAATCAATTTTTGAAAGAAATTATTTTGCTGAAATATTAATGAAATAAAGAAAGGAATTTATGTTTGAAACTGTTGGTTTCGGGCCCGTATTGTGGTTCCGAAACTCTATACAGGTTTTCTATGATATTTAGGACTTGCCTGTGAAATTTGGTAAAAAACGGAGTTCTTTTGACGTGATTCGGACATCCGGTTGATATATAGTGAACTTTAAGTGTTCTTGAGAAAAATAATGAGTTTTGAGGTTTAATTCATAGTTTTACATGTTATTTTTATGATTTGATCGCACGAGCAAGTCCGTATGATGCTTTTAGACTTGCGTGCATGTTTGGTTTAGAGCCCCAAGGGCTCGGGTGAGTTTCAAATAGGTTTGGGTTGTGTTGCGCTCATTCTTTCTTATGCTTCGACATTGTTTCTTCAAGCATAAATGATATCATATTGAACAAATAAGCTCCTATTTCTGTTTTGAATGAATTATTAGATTCGTATCATAATTACGGACCAGTAGCAAAAAGAATCATCGAATTTGGACATCGTATGAGGATTTTATGGTCATTTTACTAAGGTTGCCAGATTTTCAGGTTAATTACGAAATAGTCACTGACGGCGTATTAAAAATCTGCATTATTTGCAAATATTAAAACCTACATATCTCCTTCATTATAAGGTCAAAATTGAGTGATTCAAAAGCTTAACTTGACTAGAATTTCATAAGGAATCTATTGGAGACATAAAAATCGAGTTTCTGGATCGTTTGGCACGAGAAACGAGGCAGAATAGTTGGCAGAAAAATATATATAAAACGGGCAGATTTCTTCTTATTCAAATTTTCAAACCCCACAGCTCTAGGAACGAATTTCTTCACCAAATATCACTCCCAAGTCATAGACTCGAGTGTATTGGAGGTGAATTCAAAGGGAAAAGCTATAATTGAGCAGTGAGTGACCTGCGAATTTGAGGTAAGTGTTTGGTCTAACTTTGGCTTGAGGGAATAGGAGTGTGTGTGGTGTATAGGTGAGGTGACGAGTATCTATGCACCACCAAATGGTATGTTAAACATGATCCTTTCCTCGTTCCCAAATTAATTGATTCCTGGCTTAATTGTTCTATGTTCATTATTGTTTCTACGATTATGGCATTATTCTGTTGTTGTTAAATATTGTTGTGGTTATTTTGAAAAGAGTATTGGTTGTTTATATTGTTCTCTTGTGGTACAAAACGGTTGAGTAGTTTGGCATTGTTTCTACGAGGCACATATATATATATTTATGTTCCTGTTGCTTTCATTTTTAATAATATTGAGGAAGTTATGAGAATTGCAGTTTAACTGTCTTAGGACTGTTGAGGTTTACGTGGCTATTTGATTTCAATCGATTATTGCCAATTGTTGTTGCAAGTGTGTTAAAAGTAGTGGCTGTTGTCTTGATTCTATCATAGTACATAAATATTGAGCTGGGTTGACAGTGTTACGGTGTTTACATATATTCGGGTTGGTTTTATTGTAAAATGATATTTGTTGAAGCTTACGAGCTATACTATTTTCTGTCTGCAATTATTGAAATAAAGGTGTCGTGAAAGGCTTGGCCTGAACTGTGAAAGTTTTTGATGAATAAACAAAATTGATTGTGATAAGGGGCTGCGATAAGGGGGCTGTGATAAGGGGGTTGTGATAAGGGTGGATAATTTATTGTGATACGGGTGAATAAATTGATTGTGATATTGTGAATAGGTGGGATCGGGTTGCACGCCGTAACAAGACAATGATAAGGGAGAATATGTATGTTTTACTGTTCATAAAATAAAGGTTGGAACACACATTGTTTTATTGTCATTATTTCATATTCTGCTTTTACTGTTATTTAAAGTGAAACTTGTTCTATTTACAATTGTCGAGACATAAATATTGTGAAAGGCTTTGACTTGAATTGTGTAATTATGAATAAATTGATATGATATGTCTGGTGGGAGCGGGTTGCATGCAACAACAAGGAGTGATAAGGGTGGACATGTAGGATCGGGTTGCACGCCGCAACAAGAGTAATGAGGGTGATATATTTAGGGAGGAGAAATAAGGGTGGATGGGTGGGAGCTGGTTGCACGCCGCAACAAGGAGTGATAAGGGAGGACATTTATATTTTTCCTGATTTTCAAAGAAAAATAAAGATTTGAAAATTTACTATTTTATATTACTATTTTTCGTATTTTGGCACTACTTTTATTTAAAGTTAAAGTTTGGAAACTTGAAAGTTATTTGAGAGTTGGTTATAGCTGAGGCCTAGAAAAGGCGGCTGAGTCATTTCATTGCTGTTGCAGTACTTAATTATTTTTTTAGATTTCCTTCGTGCTTTATATTTATTGTCTCAGTTATATTTTTCTTGTTCGTGTAGAATTGTTTTATTGTATATATTATTATCACAGGTTATATGTTTTTAATTCCCCGCCGTAGCCTCGTCACTACTTCGTTGAGGTTAGACTCGGCACTTACTCAGTACATGGGGTCGGTTGTACTGACACTACACTCTGCACTCTTTTGTGCAGATCCAGGTACTAGCCAGCAACAGAGATTTTTAGAGCAGCCATCTATTTATTCGGAGACACGAGGTATATCTGCCGGCGTTCGCAGATCCCGAGAGTATTCTCCTTTTTTTATAAAACTGTTTTAGTATATTCAGAACAGTTACACTATTTCTTTCAGCCCAGTGTTTGTAGTATTCTTTAGTAGTTCGTGAATTGTGACACCAGACTCTAGGGTAGTTCTAGATCTATTATATGATTAGTTCGTGGTTCGTTTTTATTCAATTGTTTATTATTTTATCTTTGAAAAGCGTTTAAATTAAGTTTACTTTAAATTTATTTATTGATGCTTAATAAAATAATCAAAGAAAATTAGCTACTCGAATTCTAACATTGGCTTACCTAGCAAGTGTGGTGTTAGGCGCCATCACGATCCCTAAGGTTGAGAATTTGGATCGTAACACCCTGCAACAACATGAAATGATGTATATAACTTGTATAACACCAAGCTACAAGTTGAAGAAGACATCGTTGCACAGTCAAGCTTTGATGAAAGAACAAATTCGAGGCGGTTAGAGTCTGAAAAGAGCTCCGGTAAAAATAGATACGATCCTTATATGGGACCCACCGGGCGAGACTCATGATCTAAGACAGAAAATGTACGATCTGACTCTAGATCGAGGAACAGAGATGCGAGGTCATCATCAAGGTTCAGAAAGGATTGAGATGTACGTGATAGAGATACCAACGCGAATGGAAGGATTGGATATTATAGTTTCAATATTAGTACATCTGAGTTGGTAGCTGTTCTAAGGAGTATGGGAGATAAGGTGTGGTGACCAAAGGAAATGAGATCAAAACTAGGAAGAAGAAATCCAGATTTCTGGTGCGAGTTTTATAGCTGCCATAGCCATAATACAATGGATTGCAGATTGTTACAAGGTGAAGTAGAGCATTTGCTAAAGCAGGGATATTTAACAGACTTGTTCAACGAGAAAGGTAAACAATCTTATATGAAAAATATACAAGAACCTCCAAAACCCCCATCTCCAAAAAAAATTGTTAACGTAATAAGCAAAGGAGAAGAAGTCAACAATGTAGCATACACAACTGCGAAAAAGACGTCGAAGTTCACAGTAACCTACTGGAAGAGAGTTCGTCAAGTTTTGGAGGAAGATAATATAACGTTTGATGATGCAGATGCAGATGGATTGATGATTCCTCACAATTATGCTCTGGTAATATCTTTACTTGTACATGATACTAATGTAAAATTAGTTTTGATTGACCTAGGTAGCTCCGTGAATATTATTCTTCTACGAGTGGTGAACGAAATGCAAATTGGCGACAAGATGGTACCAAAAACACGTTCCTTATCTGGATTCAATAATTCAACCATTATTACGAAAGGGGAGATAGTGCTAACTACATTCGCAGAAGGAGTCATCAAAGATACAAAATTTCAAGTAATAGACACGGACATGCCTATAATGTGATTCTTGGGAGGCCATCATGACATGGATGTTGTGCCGTCTATGTTACATCAAGTTATTAAGTTTACTTCAAAATCTGGAATTCAACAAATCTAAGGAGATCAACAAGTTTCTAAGAATATCAATTCAGTGGGGGAATCACACAAAGTAAGCAATGATACAAATGAGAATTTGTCGAAGACGTGGTAAATCAGATCTCATCTGAAAGTGGCTCAAGGAAAACAGATGTGGATTCAAGACCGGATGTCATTCAAGAACCGGAGGAAAATGAAAACATCAAAACAACTATTGAAGAGCTCGAAACTATTGTATTATTCGAATAATGGCGAGACCGAAAAGTTTATATTGGAGCGAAGCTGAACCCAGAAATGAGAGGTAAGTTAGTTGAATTTTTAAAAGCTAACACAGATTGTTTTGCCTGGTCACATTCAGATATGACAGGTATACCTCCGGAGGTGATGACTCACAAATTGAATGAAGATCCACCATACCTACCTGTCAAGCAAAAGAAGAGGAAGCAAGGCTCTTTCAAAAGTCAAGTGATTCAGGATGAGGTCATGGGCTGTTGAGTTTTTTTAGATGCATATTCAGGTTATAATCAAATAAATATGGATCCCCTAGATGAGGAAAAAACTTCGTTTATTACAGACATGGGGACTTACTGTTACAAAGTCATGCCTTCTGGCTTAAAAAATGCTGGGGCCACGTATCAAAGGTTGGTGAACAAGATGTTTCAAGAACACCTGGGAAAAACTATGGAAGTCTATATCGATGATATGCTAGTCAAATCTGCACGAGCAGGATATCACTTTCAGCATCTTTCAAGCACCTTCGAAATCCTCCGCAACTATAATATGAAGTTAAACCCAGAAAAATGTGCCTTCGGTGTGGCTTCAGGTAAGCTTTTAGGTTTTCTTGTATCTAATAGAGGTATTGAAGTAAACCCTACACATATCAAAACCATTGAAGAAATTCCAGATGTACTCACGAGCAAAAAAGAGATACAGAGGTTACTCCTTTATTTCGCAGTTTCAGAAATGGCAGTAAGTGCGGTTTTAGTAGGAGAAGACAAAGGTAAACAATATCCAATTTATTATGTTAGTAAATCTTTGTTGGATGCTGAGACTCGATGTCCTCACTTAGAAAAAACTTTCTTTAGCACTAGTTATGGCATCTAGAAAGTTGAGACCTTATTTTCAATCTCATCCTATCTCCGTAGTAACTACTTATCCTCTAAGGAATATATTACATAAACAAGAATTGTCAGGAAGATTAGCTAAATGGGCTATAGAACTCATCGAGTATGATATCATGTATCAACCTAGAACTGCAATAAAATTACAAATTTTAGCAGATATTTGCAGCGGATTTCAGCATAGAAATAGTTCCCGAAGTATAAAAGGAACTACAGGTATTTACCGGAGCTAATCCAGGTACATGGACTCTATTTACTAATGGCTCCTTGAATGTTAAAGGAGTAGGTTTAGGTTGTTTTAATCCCACATTCGGGAGAAAGTATAAGACAAGCAATAAAATGCTATCTCATTACTAACAATGAAGCAGAGTACGAGGCTGTGATTGCAGGTTTGGAACTGGCACGAGAACTCTCTATAGAGAAAATAGTAATTAAGAGTGATTCTCAACTGGTAGTTAACCAGATGCAGGGGACTTACATAGCTAGAGCGACACAAATGCAAAAATATTTCGAAAAGGCACGAGAGATGATAAGACAATTTCAATCATGGAAAATTGTGCAAATACCCTGGGAGGAGAATGCGGAAGTAGATGCACTAGCTAATCTCGCATCAGTTACAGAAATGACAAATGTAGAAAATGCTATCGTAAGACATTTGTTTCATTTAGCACTGGACCAGGATAAAAATGAGGTAAATTTCAATAATTTAACTTGGGACTGGAGAAACGAACTTGTTAATTTTTTGCAGTATGGAACCTTACCTGATGACAAGAAAGAGTCTCAGCTACTTCGACGGAAAGCTGCCCGTTACTACTTAATTCGAGGAAATCTATATCAAAAAATGTTCTGGGGACCTTTAGCGAGATGCCTTGGACCTGCTTAGATAGAATATGTGATGAGAGAAGTACACGAGGGGCATTATGGAAATCACGTAGGAGGAAGATCCTTGGTAAAAACTTTAATTAGAGCAGGATACTACTGGCTGAAAATGGAAGAAGATGCAGAAAATTTGTAGCAAAGTGTGGTAAATGCCAACGATACGGCAACAACATGCACCACCTAGCAGAATTATTACATACGGTTATTTACCCGTGGCCATTCATGAAGTGGGAATGGATATCGTGTGACCATTACCGCAAGCTAAAGGAAAGGTACTGTTTTTGTTAGTGTTAATAGATTATTTTTCCAAATGGGTAGAGGCAGGAGCTTTCAAACAGGTCCGAGAAAGGAAGTCATGGATTTTATTTGGCGAAACATTATATGCCAATTCAGAGTGCCAAAAGAAATCGTATGTGATAATGGCCCACAATTTATAGGCACGAAAATCACATAATTTTTTCAGAGTTGGAAAATCAAACGAATAACTTCCTCACCTTATCATCCCGTGGCAAATGGAAAAGCTGAGTAAACAAATAAGATTATTATTAATAATTTGAAGATGATATTAGAGGAATCAAAAGGCAATTGGCCCGAGGTGTTACTAGGAGTATTATGGGCTTATCGAACGACATCAAAGACATGCACGGGAGAAACTCCATTTTCACTAGTTTATGGTGTAGAAGACTTAATCCCAGTCAAAATAGGTAAGCCAAGTACGAGATTCACACAAGCAACTGAGGAATCAAATGGCGAAGTGATAAGAACGAATTTAGACTTACTTGAGGAAAGGAGAGAAGAGGATCTAATAAGAACGACAACTCAGAAGCAAATTATTGAGCGATACTACAACATGAAAGCTCATCTTAGATACTTCAAGATTGGGGACTTCGTTCTCAAGAAGGTTTTTCAATCAACAAAAACATCTGGTGCAGGAAAGTTGAATCCTAATTGGGAAGGTTCTTATAAGATTCGAAGTATCGCTAGGAAAGGTGCTTATGAGTTGGAAACCATGGAAGGCAAGGTACTACCCTCGAATTGGAATGTTGTTCATTTAAAAAAATATTACTTCTAAGAAAAGGAAGTACCCACGGTCAGGTATCACTCAATTATGATTTTATTTTGTTAGGGTTAATTATACTAACAATTTTAGATTATAGGCAAAAAGCTAGACTGTCACGACCCAAAATCCTAACTCAGGTCGTGATGGCGCCCAACAGCGGGGTCGGGCAAGCCAACACTCAATTTACTAAGGGTTCTTTCTTATTTTATTAAACATTTCAACATATACCAAGTCTTAAAGCTTAAATCATAAATCGAAAAGGATAATTAGCCAGTTTTAATCAAAAGCGGTCATAAGGAGGCGTGAGCCAATATATGTACAGACCCGTAATACATAATAACTACCACGTGTGTGCCAGGAACTAGTGTCACAAGTCCTACGGGAATGCTAACAAAATATACAGAAGATATAATATACAGTCCCACTATCTGAAAGAAATAGACGGGAAATAAGCAAAAGAAACTCCATGGTGCTGCCGAGGATCGTCAGGAGAAGCAGCTCACCGTGAAGTCCGGTCCAACTATAATTAGAATCGAGCTCCGGTCTGGTAACCAGATGCACCAGCCTTAGAACCTGTACAATTAAGTACAGAAGCGTAGCATGAGTACATAAACAAATATGTACCTAGTGAGTATCCCGCCTAACCTCGAAGAAGTAGTGACGAGAGGTTGACGTGATACTTACTAGGGTCAGACAATATGAAATGAATACAGGCTAATCAGTAATAGCAATAATGAACAGTAATAAGGAAATGAGCATCAGATAACATTCTCTACTACCTCACGCCATCCCTTTCTATGGAATACAAGCTGTTTAACCTTCTCTCTTTTCATAAAATCAACATTTACAATTACAGAGCTTCTCATAAATTACCAAACATATAACAGGCTGTGAACGTACGGCTGATACGACATGAAAAGTAAATGTGCACTGCCGAGGGTCGAACGACCCGAACCATAGATGCATCTACCTGTCCCGCTCGCGAATCGAACATGCGATGCAGTTTATATAATACTAGGACTACCCCGCTCGCGAATCATTCATGCGACTTGGGTTCCCGTAAAAATACATGATTAACAGGAAATTCCGGATAATTTAGCAGGGAACCTACTAACAGTATAAGAATTTAATAATGTCAAATTCAAAGCATAACTTCTTAGGCCTTCACATGTGAGATTTGAGGATATTAGATTACTTAGACCATATGTAATATCACAGATATAACATATAGAGCCCGCTTGTGAATTCTAAACTACCCAACAAGGCATAATAGTAGCTACGCACGGGCTCTCGTCACTTCGTGCGTGCGTAGCCCCAGCAAATAAGGACAACAACCATTTATAATCACCTATAGGGATAATTACCTATTAAAAGGTTAGAAAGAAGACTCACCTCGTGTCGAATCTACTTCCCGGCACAAGAACGCGCCCGAAACTCCAAACTCGTCTCCCAAGGACTCGAAACTAATCAAGCGTTACGTAAATATATCAAATTATACTCAAAGCATGGAATTCTCCTACTTATTTAGTCAATTCATCATTCTTGAAGAAATCCCAAAATCCACCCCCGGGTCCGCACGCTCGGATTCCGAAAATTCTCGAAGGAAACACTCACCCATAACCTAAAGATCGTTAATATATGATTTTTGTATGATTTCATAGACAATTCACGGGAAATTCCCTAAATTCTCGAAATCCCTAGGTTTACTACCCAAATTCCTTGATTTTCACTAATTAAGTAGTTAATTTAACTAGTAATTCATGTATTAAACTAATACTAAGGTAGAATTTACTTACCTTATCAGTAGCTAGGTGGATTGGCTCTTTCCCAAGCTCTGTAGGTCGACAATGGTGGACAAAAAATGGAGAAAATGAACATTTCCCGTGTTTTAAAAGAACACACTGCCTACAGTGGTTCTGCACCTGCGGCTCAAGGACCGCACCTGCGAGCAATAGCTCGCACATGCGAAAAACTGGACAAGGGCCTGGGCTCGCTCCTGCGGGAAAGGAGTCCGCACCTGCGGGAAATGGCCCGCACCTGCGAGAACTGGGCAGCCTACCTGCGACTGGGCAACCGCACCTTCGGTCACACCAGATCAGGTGCACCAGCAACTGTTTCAGCTGGTTTTTGGCCTTGTTTGGTGCCCGAGAGGCACCTGGGCCCACCCGAGCCCCCGTCCAAATATACCAACAAGCCCCAAATCATAATACAGACTCGCTCGAGCCTTCAAAACACTCAAAACAACGCAAAAATTAAAAATTACACCTCAAAACCCCTAGAATCGAAACTTAAGAACCTCAAGTTCTTGAATTCGATATCAATGCGCCGAACTGACCTATACTACTCAGAATGACACCAAATTTTGCAGGCAAGTCATAAATGACATAACGAAACTATTCCCGATCTCGGAATTCCGTTCGGACCTCGATAACACAAAAACACTTCCGAAACCACAATATGAACTTAAGGGAACTCTTATTTCGATATTGGGCGCCGAAACGCTTCCGGGTCATCCAAAACCCATTCCGAACATACGCCTAAGTCCGAAATCATCATACGAAGCTACTGGAACCGTCAAAACTCGATTTCGAGGTCGTTTACTCAAAAGGTCAACCGAAGTCAAACTTGGCCTTAAAGGCCAACCTTAAGGAACCAAGTGTTCCTATACCACTCTAAACGCTTCCAAATCCCGAACCACCCGTCCCCAAAAGTCATAAATCACAATAAGCCGCTATGGGAAGTTTCATTTAGGGGAACGAGGTCCAATAATGCAAAACGACCGGTCGGGTCGTGTCATTCTCCACCTCTTAAACAAACGTTCGTCCTCGAACGAGTCTAGAATCATACCTGAAGTGCTGAATAAGTGCGGATATCTGCTCCGCATGTCCTCCTAGGACTCCCAGGTCGCTTCCTCGGTTGGTTTTCCCCTCCACTGGACCTTCACCGCAGAAACTCTCTTGGACCACAACTGGAGATCCTGTCTATCAATAATAGCAACTGGTTCCTCCATGTAGCCCAACCTCTCATCCAACTGAATAGTGCTGAAATCAACCACGTGAGAGAAGTTGGCATGGTACCGCCGGAGCATGGATACATGAAAGACCGGATGAACTCCTGATAAAATGGGAGGTAAAGCTAGCTCATAAGCAACCTCCTCGACACGCCTCAACACCTCGAAGGGACCTATAAACCTCGGGCTCAGCTTGTCCTTCTTCCCGAACCTCATAATACCCTTCACTCGGTGAGACCTTCAATAGAACCTTGTCTCCCTCCATAAATGATACATCACGCGCCCTCTAATCCGCGGAACTCTTTTGTCTGGACTGTGCTGTACGGAGCCTTTCCTGAATCAACTTCACCCTCTCCAAAGCATCCATCACCAGGTCGGTGCCATATAAATTAGCCTCACCTGGCTCAAACCACCCGATAGGAGAACAACATCGCCGACCATACAAAGCCTCAAATGGAGTCATCTCGATGCTATACTAATAACTATTATTGTAAGAAAACTCGGTCAAAGGCAAGAACTGGTCCCACTGACCTCCGAAGTCAACCACACATGCCCTGAGCATGTCCTCCAATATCTGAACTGTACGCTCCGACTGCCCATCAGTCTGAGGGTGAAATGCTGTGCTAAGGTTTATCTGGATGCCTAACCCACTGTGCAATGCTCCCCAGAAGTGTGAGGTGAACTGAGGACCTCGATATGATATAATGGACACCAGCACGCCGTGCAACTGGACTATCTCGCAAATGTAGATCTGGGCTAGCCTCTCAGAAGTATATGTAGTGGATACTGGAATGAAATGCGCCGATTTGGTCAACCTATCCACAATGACCCAAACCGCGTCAACCTTCCGCAAAGTCCGAGGCAACCCAACCACGAAGTACATAGTGATGCGCTCCCACTTCCACTCAGGAATGGGCATCTGCTGAAGTAGGCCTCCTGGCCTCTGGTGCTCATACTTCACCTGCTGGCAATTAAGACACCTAGTCACATACTCCACGATGTCCTTCTTCATCCGCCTCGACCAGAAATGCTGCTTCAAGTCACGATACATCTTCGTAGCACCAGGATGAATAGAATATCGAGAACTGTGTGCCTCCTCTAGAATCCTCTCCCTCAGGCCATCAACATTAGGAACACATAAGAGGCCCTGAAGTCTCAAAACACCATCATCGCCAATAGTAGCCTCCTTGGCTCTACCCTGAACCACTGTCTCCCGAAGCTCTGCTAAGCACATATCATAGAACTGTCGGGCCTTAATCTCCCCCAATAACAAATACTGAGCAACCACATGTGCTATAACTCGACGAGGGCTCTGAAGGTCTAACCTCACTAGGCGATTGCCCAAGGACTGAATGTCCAAGTCTAGAGGTCTCTCCTCTGCTGCAATATAAGTCAAGCTACCCATACTCTCCGCCTTCCTGCTCAAAGCATCTGCTACCACATTTTCCTTGCCCGGGTGATAAAGAATGGTGATATCATAATCCTTCAACAACTCAAGCCATCTGCGCTGACTCAAATTAAGATCTCTCTGCTGGAACAAGTGCTGCAAGCTATGGTGGTCTGTATAAACCTCACAGGACACCCCATACAAGTAGTGCCTCCAAATCTTAAGAGCATGAACAATCGCCGCCAACTCCAAATCGTGCACAGGGTAATTCTTCTCATGAACCTTCAGCTGGCGCGAAGCATAAGCAATAACTCTTTCTTCCTGCATCAACACACACCCCAAGCCAACGCGTGAAGCATCGCAATATACTGTGTACATCCCAGAACCGGAAGGTAATACCAGAACTGGTGCTGAAGTCAAGGCCGCCTTGAGCTTATGAAAGCTCGCCTCACACTCGTTAGACCACCAGAACAGGGCATTTTTCTAAGTCACTCTAGTCAATGGAGCTGCAATCCAAGAAAACCCCTCCACAAATCAGCGATAATATCCTGCTAGGCCCAAAAAGCTCCTGATCTCTGTAGCTGAAGTAGGACGCGGCCAACTCTGAACTACCTCGATCTTCTGAGGATCAACCTTGCTACCCTCTCCGGATACCACATTCCCCAAGAATGCTACAGAATCCAACCAGAACTCACAGTTGGAGACCTTAGCATATAGCTTCTGTTCCCACAACGTCTGGAGCACAACCCTCAAATGCTGCTCGTGCTCCCCCAGGCTACGTGAGTAAATCAAGAGGTCATCAATAAAGACAATGACAAAGGCAATATACGACTTGAACACCCTATTAATCAAGTCCATGAATGCTGCTGGGGCATTAGTCAAGCCAAAGGACATCACCAGGAACTCATAGTGGCCATATCTCGTATGGAAAGCAGTGTTCGGAACATCTGAGGTCCGAATCTTCAACTGATGATATCCCGATCTCAAATCAATCTTAGAAAAAACCCTAGCATCCTGCAGCTATTGAAACAAATCATCGATGCACGGTAAAGGATACTTGTTCTTAATGGTGACCTTGTTCAACTGGAAGTAATCAATACACATCTGCATAGACCCATCCTTCTTCTACACAAATAGGACTGGAGCACCCCACGATGATACACTCGGTCGGATAAACCCCTTAGCCAACAACTCTTCAAGTTTCCCCTTCAACTCCTTCAACTCCTTCAGAGCCATACGGTACGGGGGAATGGAAATAGGCTGAGTGCCTGGAGCTACATCAATGCAGAAATCAATATCACGATCCGGAGGCATGCCCGGAAGGTTTGAAGGAAATGCATCAGCAAACTCTCGAACAACTGGCACTGAACCAATCATCGGAGACTCAGCGGTGGTGTCCCGCACATAAGCAAGATAGGCCAAAAAACCCTTCTCGACCATATGTCGAGCCTTCAGGAATGAAATAACCTGGCTGGTTGAACTAACTACCTCTCCACTCCAGCCTAGGTGACTCGGGCATGGCTAAAGTAACTATCTTGGCATGGTAATCTAGCACGACATGATAAGGAGATAGCAAATCCATACCTAGAATAACCTCAAAATCGACCATGTCGAGCAATAAAAGGTCCGCCCTGGTCTTGAATCCACAGAATGTGATCACACAAGACCGATAGATCCGGTCTACCACCACAGAATCGCCACAGGAGTGGACACATATATAGGAGAACCCAAGGACTCACGAGGAGCATCCAGAAAATAAGCAAATAATGCTGAAACATATGAATAGGTGGATCCTGGATTAAATAACACTGACGTTTCTTTACCACATACTGAAATAGTACATGTGATCACAGCATCTGAAGCCACTGCATCTGATCCGGATGGAATTGCATAGAATCTAGCTGGAGCGCCGGAAGACTGAGCTTTGCCAGAGTGAACGGGAACTGACTGACCTCCCCCTGATTGGCCTCCATCTCTAGGACGACCCCTGCCGACCTGTCCTCCACCTCTAGGTGTCCTGACTGCTGGTGCTAGACTCATAGGCTGATAACCTTGCTGCACTGCCTTGCCCCGAAACCTGGGACAAGTCCTCCTGAAATGGCCGGAATCCCCGCACCCATAACATCTCCCTGGAGGCATGGCCTGCTGCCCTGAAGAAGAACCCTGGATAACTGGAGCACGGTGAGAACCCTATGACATAGCACTGAAGTAAGGTCTCACTGGAGCACCACGAGGAGGTGGTTGGGGTGCTGAATATGGGGGCCTGTTGGGCTGACCCTTGCCAAACTGACCTCTTCCACTAGGTGGGGCATCTCTGAAATCCCCAGAATATCTAGCTCTCTTATTCTGCTGTGCCTGCTCCCTGATCCTCGACCGATAACCCTTGATCCTACGAGCAATCTCCACTACCAGCTGATAAGGAGTCCCCATCTCCACCTCTCGGGCCATGTTGGCCCTAATTCCTGGATGCAACCCAGCTACAAATCTCCGCACTCTCTCAGCATCGGTAGGTAGTATCATGAGTGCATGGTGAGACAACTCTCAAAATCTAGCCTCATAATCTGTCACTGACATCTGTCCCTGCTCCAACTGCTCAAACTGATACCGTAGCTCTTCCCTCTCAGAGGGTGGGATACATCTGTCTAGAAAGATCTGAGTGAATTGCTCCCAAGTGACATGAGGAGAATCTGCTGGCCTGCTGAGAATATAGGACTGCCACCATCTGCGAGCTCTGCCCTCTAACTGGAAGGTAGTGAAGTCCACTCCATGGGACTCTAGTATCCTCATGTTGTGCAGTCTGTCCCTGCACCTGTCAATGAAATCCTGGGCATCCTCACCTCACTCACCCCCAAAGACTAGAGGGTGCAATCGAGTCCATCTGTCCAATAACTTCTGCGGATCACCGTCCGCACATGGTCTGTGCTCAGGTGCTGCTGCTATAGGATGGACCCCACCTACGGGCAGTGTACCTGGGGTATGATGTAATGTTTCTTTCTGGCCTGCAGCCTGGGCAATAGGGGTCTGGAATCCCCCTCCCGCCTGAGAAGTGACATGATCTGCTGGAAATAAACCAGCCTGGGACATAGTATCCATAAATCTCATCATACGGACCATGACCTCCTGGAAGTCTGGCGCCGTCATGAAGTCCAATGGAGCAGGACCTGCTGGGGGCACCTCACCCTGCTCTTCTATAGTAGGATCCTCTGGTGGTGGTGAAACTGGAATAGCTTTGGGACGCCCTCGGCCCATACCTCGGGCCGGTGCCCTCCCCCGGCCTCTACCACGGCCTCAGACAACGGGGGTAGTGGCCCCTCCCGGGTCTGGAACATCGGATGCACGCGTCCTCACCATCTGTGAGAGAATAGCAGAATGAGATTTAGTAAACCATCGACTGCACGATAGAATAAAGATAAGGAGAGGTTTCCTAACACCCTATAGCCTCCCGGAGATAAGTACAGACGTCTCCATGCCGATCCGCAAGACTCTACTAGGTTTGCCCGTGACTTGTGAGACCTACGTGAACCTAGAGCTCTGATACCATGTTGTCATGACCCAAAATCCTAACTCAGGTCGTGATGGCGCCAAACAGTGGGGTCAGGCAAGCCAACACTCAATTTACTAAGGGTTGTTTCTTATTTGATTAAACATTTCAACATATACGAAATTTTAAAGCTTAAAGCATAAATCGAAAAGGATAATTAGCCAGTTTTAATCAAAAGCGGTCATAAGGAGGCGTGAGCCAATATATGTACAGACCCGTAATCCATAATAACTACCACGTGTGTGCCAGGAACTAGTGTCACAAGTCCTACAGGAATGCTAACAAAAAGAACCGGTCGGGTCATTACATAGCCCACACCAAATGATGATATTAGACCTGAAAGATACGCGGGATATAAAATTATTTTCGGTCTGGGTTACAACCTTTCTGATGGAAATAAAAAGGGTTAAACAATCATCATCTAAAAGTATACCTCCGAGACCTGTGTGTATTTTCCTTTTCAGGAAATGAACCAATTAGAAGGAATAATCAAGTGCTCGAGATTTCATACTTCAAAGATCTAACACTTGGGGAATTGTAGATATGAAGTCAAAGAAGACTAAAGAAGACTAAAATTCATAATTCAAGCCTGGTTCAGCCCAAAAATCAAAAGTCAAGAGCCAATCAAGAGCCGAAAAACAATCCTGAGTCAAAAACCTTTGTAATAGCTCTGATAAAGTGTAAACTCGCGGACATAAGTTACAAGATCCTACGAGTGATTAAGTAAAGGTCAATAACTAGTCATGGATTGCAAGATAGACCCTAAATTTCTGAAATCTGTGACAAGAAAAACAGTTATGAAAGAGTTGTAGATGTTGTACAAGAAGTTATTTGAATACCTGTAAAGTGTTATATAATTTGAAAGTTCAAAACATGAAACTTCCTCAAATTATTCATGAAACTTCTTCAAAAGTATGTATTTTCCTACTTTTCTCATATACATACACCAATATGAAGTTGAGACGTCTTCTTCATTAGTGTCATTTATAAAAGGGCCATCTTTTATAAAAATTCGTGTCTGTCACATCACGAAATATTAAAGCATTTTTAAATGCAAGTCAAAGAGTAAAACAAAAACTCAACATCAAATTAAACGAAAGTTTATATATTAAACTTGGTCAAAACTAAGTATATACTTAACTAAAACCAAGATACTTGTTTGTTAACAAACCCCAAAACGAACCAGGGGTAAAAACTAACCATCCATTCCAAAAAGAAAAAAAACTTCCTATCAAAAAGTTTCAAATAAACTAAGTTATGAAAAAAACACTAAGGGCCAACATCCAATATGGCATCATCAGCAACGGGAGAAGATTCGTCTCGGGCAGAAGGGGCTTGAACACTAGCTTCACCAGGAGTAAGTTCATCACCTTCAGGAATGTCAACCTCAGGTGAGGAAAAGTTATGTTTGCTGAGTTTTTTAAATCATTTCTTTAGCCTTGAAAATCTCAGCATTCAGGTCAAAGCCTTCCTGTCTAGCCTCCATCAAAGTCTCAAGGTGTGTATTTAAAAAAGGCCAACTCACATCAAGTGTCAACTTATATACGAGGGCTTCGTAATATTTCTCCCACTGGTCAATCTCGGCCTTCAACTCTTCTTTCTCAATTATAGAAGCATCATAAGAATTTTTCAAAGGGGCGAGGGATCTCTCCAAGAACTGGATCTTATCAGAAGAGGCACGGAGGTCTTCTTGAGCTTGGGTAAGTGTTTGAACTAACTCTCCGACATAAGTCTCCTTCTGGTAAAGAAGTTCTTTCAAACCCCTTATCTCTTCGGTGGCTTTAGAAAGTTGCTCTGCAAACGAAGACTCAAGGATATCCTTGTCCTTGTCGACTTGTGTCATGACCCAAAATCCAACGCAAGTTGTGATGGCGCCCAACACCGGAGTCATGCAAGCCAACAATTGTTTACTAGTGAGATTATCCTTATTTAACATACCAACCCCACATATTCCCGAAGTTTTAAGCTTAGATCATTTAAATAAAAGCGGAAACATTAACCAACTTAAGTAAATACAGCCACAATGATCATGATCCAATATATACATTCCCAAAATAAAGAGTGTACTATGTGCGTGCCAGGAACTAGTGTCACAAGTCAACATGCGAACTAGTAGAATATACAAAAGATGATACAAACTATACTGCTGTCTGAGAGAAGTAGACAGAAATAAACAAAAGATAACTCCATAGCACTGCTGAGAATCGTCAAGGGATGCAGCTCACCGTGGAGTCAGGTCCAGAATATATGTCAAGCGCCGGTCAGATAACCAGAAGCACCAGCCTCAGAACCTGTACAATTTAGTACAAAAGTGCAACATGAGTACATAAATATATATGTACCCAGTGAGTATCCCGCCTAACCTCGAAGAGGTAGTGACGAGAGGTCGACATGACACTCACTAAGGTCCAACAGTATAATTTAACAGAATGTAATGGAAACAGTAGGTATGTAAAGACAGTGAAGCAACAAGTATATATGTAAGATACTGAAATCCAGGAAGAATACTGGGAATAAATAAAACAATTACCACTTTTTCCCCAAATATCTGTCAGATCAATATCCATGAATTTAGTGACAAATAAATCATACGCATGCAGGGTAAGGACAACCGACCGGAGTCATAAGATAGTCATGCCCGTGCACTGTCGAGGATCGAACGGCCCGTACCAAAAGTGCATCTCTCAACCTCTCTATGCACTGCCGAGGATCGAACGACCTGTACCAAAAGTGCATCTCTCAATCCCTCTCTAAGCACTGCCGAGGATCGAACGACCCGTACCAAAAGTGCATCTCTCAATCCGCTGTGGCGTACGGCCCGTTCCTATAAGAGTGGGGGAAATCACACTCCGCTCGCGGAATGTAAATTGCGAAGCGGTCACATGTACACACATTATTCCTTTTTAAAAGAGAATACTTTTCAGTGAAACAATTTCTTACAAGTTATTCTCAAATTTACTAACTTCGGGGAATTAAGCAACATGTAACGTTAATTCATTAAGCATATAGTTCATATCAAGTAAAACACAAGGCATGATGTGGGCCTAACTACCCGGACATAATAGTAATGGTCGCTACGTACGGACTCTCGTCACTTTGTACGTACGTAGTCCCCCCCACAAATTATCACATATAGCATTTAAATCATATAGGGGGACAATTTCTCCCTTACAAGGTTAGAAAGGAGACTCACCTTGCATCGAATTTACTCCCCGGACCGAGAACGTTCCCGAAACATCGAATTCTACACCCGAGGACTCGAAACTAACCAAATGTTATACAAATACATTAATTTATATTCAAAGCATGGAATGCTCCTATTATTTAGCCAAATTCACAATTCTTGAAGAAAATCTAAAATCCGACCCCAAGCCCGCATGCTCGGATTCCAATAATTCTCGAAGGAAACCCTCACCCAAAGCCTAAGGATCATTAATATACGATTTTGACTTGGTTCCATAGCAAATTTACGCCTAAATTCCCAATTTATCGAAAGCCCTAGGTTACTAACCAATTCTTGATTTTTCACAAATTATGTGATTAAACTTAACTAGGAATTCATGCATGAGGCTAATATTAGAGTAGAATTTACTTACCTCCAATAAGCAAGTCGTTTGCCCCTCTAAAATGGTGAAATCGCCCCAAGGAAGAAGAAGAAGATGAGAAAAAATGAATTAAACCCGTGTATAAAAACACACTGTCTGAACAGTGTTTTCGCACCTGCGGCTCGAGGACCGCACCTGCGGTCTCGCACATGCGGTCTCGCACATGCGAGCAAAGGCTCGCACCTGCGGAAATGGAGTGGGGAGCCTGGGCCCGCACCTACGGAGTGGAGCCGCACCTGCGGCTCCGCTCCTGCGAAACATTGTCCGCACCTACAAGAATTAGCCAGACCATTGGGTGTCGCACCTGTGAGGCTGGGACCGCAGGAGAGGTTCCGCACCTGCGACTGTTCAACCGCACCTGCGGTCACACCAGAACAGGTGCACCAACAACTATTTCAGCTGGTTCTTGGCCTCGTGTGGTGTTCGGGAGGCACCTGGGCCCACCCGAGCCCCAGTCCAAATATACCAACAAGTCCCAAATCATAATACAGACTCGCTCGAGCCTTCGGAACACCCCAAAACAACGCTAAAACTCAAAATCACACCTCAAAACCCCAAGAACCAAAGTTAGGAACTTTTAGTTTTCTAGACTTCGCTAACAACGCGCCGAACCGACCTATACTACTCGGAATGACACCAAGTTTTGCAGGAAAGTCATAAATGACATAACAAAACTATTCCCAGTATCAGAACTCCGTTCGGATCTCGATAACACAAAAAAAATCCAAAACCACAATAGGAACTTAAGGAACTTCTTATTTCAATATTAGGCACCGAAACGCTCCCGGGTCATCAGAAACCCATTCCGATCATACACCCAGGTCCAAAATCATCACACGAAGCTACCGGAACTGACGAAACTCGATTCCGAGGTCGTTTACCCAAAATGTTGAGCGAAGTCAAACTTGGCCTTAAAGGCCAACCTTAAGGAACCAATTGTTCCTATAGAACTCTAAACACCTCCGAATTCCGGACCACCAGTCCCCGCAAGTCATAAATCATAAAGAGCCGCTATGGGAAGTTTCATTTAGGGGAACGGTGTCCGATAACGCAAAACGACCGGTCGGGTCGTTACATTCTCCACCTCTTAAACAAACGTTCGTCCTCGAACGAGTCTAGAATCATACCTGAAGTGCTGAATATGTGTGGATATCTACTCCGCATGTCCTCCTCGGACTCCCAGGTCGCCTCCTCAACTGGATGGCCCTTCCACTGGACCTTTATGGCAGAAACACTGTTGGATCTCAACTGGCGGTCCTGTCTATCAATAATAGCAACTGGCTCCTCCTCGTAGCCCAACCTCTCATCCAACTGAATAGTGTTGAAATCAACCACGTGAGAGAAGTCGGCGTGGTACCTCCGGATCATGGATACATGAAAAACTGGATGAACTCCTGATAAACTGGGAGGCAAGGCCAGCTCATAAGCAACCTTCCCAACTCGCCTCAACACCTCGAATGGACCTATAAACCTCGGGCTCAGCTTGCCCTTCTTCCCAAACCTCATAATACCCTTCATAGGCGAGACTTTCAACAGGACCCTATCTCCCTCCATAAATGATACATCACGCGCCCTCTGATCCGTGTAACTCTTCTGTGTGGACTGTGCTGTACGGAGCCTCTCCTGAATCAACTTCACTTTCTCCAAGGCATCCTCACCAGGTTAGTGCCATATAACTTAGCCTCGCCAGACTCAAACCACCCAATAGGAGAACGACATCGCCAACCATACAAAGCCTCAAATGGTGCCATCTCAATGTGGACTGATAACTATTATTGTAAGCAAACTCGGTCAAAGGCAAGAACTGGTCCCACTGACCTCCGAAGTCAATCACACATGCCTTGAGCATGTCCTCTAATATCTGAACTATACGCTCCGACTGACCATCAGTCTGAGGGTGAAATGATCTGCTGAGGTCTATCTGGGTGCCCATCTTACTATGCAATTCTCTCTAGAAGTGCGAGGTGAACTGATGACCTCGATCTGATACAATGGACACCGGCACACCATGCAACCGGATTATTTCCCGAATGTAGATCTGGGCCAACCTCTCAAAAGTATATGTAGTAGGTACATGAATGAAATGCGCCGATTTGGTTAATCTATCCACAATGACCCAAACCGCGCCAACCTTCCGCAAAGTCCGAGGCAACCCAACCACGAAGTCCATAGCGATGCGCTCCCATTTCCACTCAGGAATGGACATCTGCTGAAGTAGGCCTCCTGGCCTCTGGTGCTCATACTTCACCTGCTGGAAATTAAGACACCTAGTCACATACTCCACAAAGTCCTTCTTCATCCACCTCCACCAAAAATGCTGCTTCAAGTCACGATACATCTTCGTAGCACCAGGATGAATATAATACCGAGAACTGTGTGCCTCCTCTAGAATCCTCTCCCTCAGGCCATCAACATTAGGAACACATAAGCGGCCCTGAAGTCTCAGAACACCATCATCGCCAATCGTAGCCTCCTTGGACCTACCCTGAACCACTGTCTCCCGAAGCTCTGCTAAGCACGGATCATAGAACTGTCGGGCCTTAATCTCCCCCAATAACAAAGACTGAGCAACCACATGTGCTAAAACTCGACGAGGCTCTGAAGGTCTAACCTCACTAGGCGATTGGTCAAGGACTTAATGTCCAAGGCTAGAGGTCTCTCCTCTGCTGCAATATAAGCCAAGCTACCCATACTCTCCGCCTTCTTGCTCAAAGCATCTGCTACAACATTTTCCTTGCTCGGGTGATAAAGAATGGTGATAACATAATCTTTCAACAACTCAAGCCATATGCGCTGCCTCAAATTAAGATCCTTCTAGTTGAACAAGTGCTGCAAGCTACGTTGGTCTGTATAAACCTCACAGGACACTCCATACAAGTAGTGCCTCCAAATCTTAAGAGCGTGAACAATCACCGCCAACTCCAAATGGTGCACAAGGTAATTCTTCTCATGAACCTTCAGCTGGCCTGAAGTATAAGCAATAACTCTCCCCTCCTGCATCAATACACACCCCAATCCAACCCGTGAAGCGTCGCAATATACTGTGTATATCCCAGAACCGGAAGGCAATACTAGAACTGGTGCTGAGGTCAATGCTGTCTTGAGCTTCTAAAAGCTCGCCTCACAGTCGTCAGACCATTGAAACGGGGCATTCTTCTGAGTCAATCTAGTCAATAGAGCTGCAATAGAAGAGAAACCCTCCACAAATCAGCGATAATAGCATTCTAGGCCCAAAAAGCTCTTGATCTCTGTAACTGAAGTAGGATGCGACCAACTCTTAATTGCCTCAATCTTCTGAGGATCAACCTTGATACCCTCTCCGGATACCACATGCCCCAAAAATGCCACGGAATCCAACCAAAACTCACACTTGGAGAACTTAGCATATAGCTTTTGTTCGCACAAAGTCTGGAGCACAACTCTCAAATGCTGCTCGTGCTCCCCCAGGCTACGTGAGTAAATCAAAATGTCATCAATGAAGACAATGACAAAGGAATCAATATACGTCCTGAACACCCTATTCATCAAGTCCATGAATGTTGCTGGGGCATTAGTCAAGTCAAAGGACATCACCAGGAACTGATAATGGCCATATCTCGTACGAAAAGTAGTCTTCGGAACATCTGAAGCCTGACTCCTCAATTGATGATACCCCGATCGCAAATCAATCTTAGAAACACATAAGCACCCTGCAATTGGTCAAACAAATCATCGATGCGCGGCAAGGGATACTTGTTCTTAATGGTAACCTTGTTCAACTGGCGGTAATCAATACACATTCACATAGACCCATCCTTCTTCTTCACAAATAAAACTGGAGCACCCCACGACGATACACTCGGTTTGATGAACCCCTTAGCTAACAACTCCTCAAGCTTCTCCTTCAACTCTTTCGGAGCCATACGGTACGGAGGAATAGATATAGGCTGGGTGTCTGGAGCTAAATCAATGCATAAATCAATATCACGGTCCGGAGGCATGCCCGGAAGATCCGAAGGAAATACATCTGCAAACTCTCGAACCACTGGCATTGAATCAATCGTCGGAGACTTGGCAGTAAGGGTGTCTAACGGGCCGGGTTGACCCGTAACCGGCCCGGCCCAGACCGGTTAAAACCGGAACCGGCCCGGCTCGGTTCATAGGGGGCCGGGTGGGCTGGGTAGGGGGGTTAGAGGGGGTTGGTCCGTTTAATTATTTTGAAATGGGTAACCGGACCGGTCCAACCCGGTCAAAGTGAACAGTGCACTTACCGGTTAAACCGGCCCGGCCCGGCCCGGCCCGGTTTTAACGGCTAAATTTATTATTTTTTTTAAAAAAAAAAAAAAATATTATTAGACGTATTATGCATTTATGCTTAATGTTTTAGTTTGTTATTTTAATATTATTAGACGTATAAATACAAGTTTAAACTTTAATTTGAAGTATTAAATGTAAACTTTAATTTGCAAGTTTGAAGTTTTGAACTTGCAAATTATAAGTAAATTCTTAATGATATATTCAAATATAAGAATTTTAAAGTATTTGTATCCTTTATTCAAACACTATTTTTATAAGTTTATTTTTTTGTTTATATTTACGATAGTTCTAACAAATACAAAAAAATTTTTTTTTTTGTACTTTTAACCCGGCCCGGCAGTACCCCTACCCGCACGGGTTCGAATTTACCCGGATAAGCCCCAACCCGTTAAACCCGTTAACAATTAACCGGTAAGAACCCGTAACCGCAACCCGTCAGGTTCAAAAAAAAATGTAACCGGCCCGGCCCGGCCCACCCGTTAGACACCCTTACTTGGCAGTGGTGTCCCGAACATAAGCAAAATAGGCTAGACAACCCTTCTCGACCATATGTCGATCCTTCAAGAATGAAAAAAACCCGGCTGGCTGTACTAACTAAGGAACCTCTCCACTCCAGCCTAGGAGACTCGGGCACGGCTAAGGTAACTGTCTTGGCATGGAAATCTAGCATGACATGATAATGAGATAGCCAATCCATGCCTAAGATAATCTCAAAATCAACCATGTAGAGAAATAAGACATCCGCTCGAGTCTCGACCCCACAAAATGAAATCACACAGGACCGGCAAATTCAGTCTACAACCATAGAATCGCCCACAGGAGTGGTCGCAAAAATAGGTGAACCCAAGGACTCACGAGGGACATCCAGAAAATGAGAAAATAAGACCAAAACATAGGAATAAGTGGATCCTGGATCAAATAACACTGATGCCTCTCTACCACATACTGAAATAATACCTGTGATCATGGCGTCTGAGGCCACTGCATCTGATCTGGCCGGAATGGCATAGAATCTGGCTGGAGTACCGGAAGACTGGGCTCCACCATAGTGAAAAGGAGCTGCCTGACCTCCCCCTGACTGGCCTCCACCTCTAGGACGACCCCTACCGACCTGTCCTCCACCTTTAGGTGGATGGACTGCTGGTGCCGGACCCATCGGCTGATAGCCCTGCTGTATAGCCTTGCCCCGATACCTGGGACACTGTCTCCTTATATGACCTGGATCTCCACACTCATAACAACTCCCAGGTGGCATAGTCTGCTGCCCCAAAGAAGATCCTTGAATGGCCGGAGGGCGATAAGAGCCCTCAGGCATAGCACTGAAATAAGGGTCGGAGGATCTCAGATGACTGGGATAACCACTGTGTGAACTCTGAATGGCTGGAGAGTAGTAGGAACGCTCTGGCATGGCGCTGAAATGAGGCCTCGCTGGAACACCTCGGGGAGGTGGTGGAGGTGCTGAATATAAAGGCCTGCTGGGCTGACTACTGCTATACTGACCCCTGCCCCTAGCTGGGGCGCCTCTAAAATCTCCAGAGAATCTGGCCCTCTTATCGTGCTGCCCCTGCTCCCTGCTCCTCGACTGATACCCCTCGATCCTGCGAGCAATCTCTACCACGAGCTGATAAGGAGTACCCATCTCCACCTCTCGGGCCATGGTGGCCCTAATACCTGGATGCAACCCCGCCACAAATCTCCGCACTCTCTCAACATCGGTAGGCAATAGCATAAGTGCATGGCGAGACAACTCTGAAAATTGGCCTCATAATCTGTCACTGACATCTGCCCCTGCTCTAGCCGCTCAAACTGGTACCGCAACT
>MDKJ01353262.1:0-49087 GCA_005239525.1 Nicotiana knightiana
AAGCTAATACACAAGATTGGGATGCGAAGGCTCAAGGATGTGAATTGATGCTCTCATCAGGGGTCGTTAATGCGCGTTGCACTCTTTTTCCCTTACAAGGTTTTGTCCCACTGGGTTTTCCTTGCGAGGTTTTTAACGAGGCAACCAAAAGGTGCATTTCTAAATACATGTACTCCTTTTCTTTTTCTAGATTTTTTTTTCCCATTGGGTTTTATTTTAGTTAAGGTTTTAACGAGACACATTATTTGTTGAATAGACATTCAAGGGGGAGTGTTATAAATAGAACTCTATTTAGAGTGAATGTCTATCTTTTAAAGAGTTCTACTTTGTGGCTAAGTCATTTTCCCCTATAAATAGAGGGGTGTTAGCCTATCGTAATTCCATTCCAACCCTGATAGATTAATTTCCACTGCCGACCGGAAATTACCAAAAACTAACTTTCCCCAATTCGAGCCAAATTCTACACCGGCCCTCACAAAAATATTCCAAACACACTCCTAAGTCCCAAATCACTTAACGAAGCTATCCGAGCCATAAAATCTGCATTTCAAGGTCATTTACCAATAAGTCAACTCTCAATTGACTTTTCCAACTCTAAGGTTATTTTTAAAGACTAAATGACTAAACTCTCACTACAACCATTCTGATTCCGAGCCTACCAACTCTAACACATCAAGAATTGTATAACCAACCTATGACAAGTCAATAACAATAATTATAATGCAGGTTCTACGTAACGACCGGTCGGGTCGTTACAGTAGATCAATAAAGAGGAAATTTCATAAACCACTATTGTTTAGTTGCTATTAACTTACTATAGCTACCATATACATAATTACTTTCTATATCTACTATTCAATTATTACGATAGTGCATTCGATGTATTCGCGTTGTTGTATTCATAGAAACGCCTAAAATCATGGTAGTCCAGCTGTATGTGCATGTATTCACATGTATTCGCGTCATATATTCATGAATATATTAACGACAATTACCTTAGAAGTAGGTGATTGACGAAGATGTCGCACATCACATCGGAGCGGGTTGGATGAAGTGGAGGCTCGCTTCCGGTGTTTTATGTGATAAGAATATGCCGCCAAGACTTAAGGGTAAGTTTTATAGAGTGGTGGTTCGACCGGCTATGTTGTATGGGGCTGAGTGTTCGCCATTCAAGAACTCCCACGTGCAGAAGATGAAAGTAGCAGAGATGAGGATGTTGCGATGAATGTGTCAGTGTACTAGGAGAGATAAGATCAAGAATGATGTTATCCGAGACAGAGTAGGAGTAGCCTACGTGGAGGACAAGATGCGAGAGTCGAGGCTGAGATGGTTCGAACATGTTAAGAGAAGAAGCATTAATGCTCCTATTAGGAGGTGTGAGGGGTTGGCCATGGCGAGTTTGAGAAGAGGTCGAGGTGGGCCTAAGAAGTACTGGGGAGAGGTGATTAGACAGGACATGGTGCTGATTTAGCTTACTGAGGACATGACCCTTGATAGGAGAGTGCGGAGGTCGAGGATTAAGGTAGAAGGTTAGTGGGTAGTTTTTAGTTGCTCACCGATAGTCTTAGTATCACGCATGTCCTTTCTTTGATTTTTATTACGTTATGTGATTTTGTTCGCCTCATGTATTGTATTCTTTGTTTCTATTATTTGGTACTACTTATTCTTTGTCTCTCCCTTTTTATTTTCTCTTCCCTCTTTCTACCTTTATTGCTTTCCCCTTTTTCGTATTACCCTTCCTGAGTCGGGGGTTTATTGGAAACAGTCTCTCTACCTGTTAGGTAGGGGTAAAGTCTGCGTACAGACTACCCTCCCCAGACCTCACCTGGTGGGAACATACTGGATTTGTTGTTGTAAATTAAAAACTAAGGATGCTTAGGGCTGGAGCTAATATTAAGGTGGTCTAGAGTTATGATTTCCCCAATTGTCAGAATTCGTTACCCTATGTCTTCTATAATTTCGCCTAAGTTTTCTCTATTGATCGTGAGTCTTTGGGTGTCGTAGTTGTCTCTCGAGAAACTATTACAATTTACAAAACATATTCTATCGAAATACGCTAGCTGGCACTAATTTACCGCTCACTACGATCGCACCAAGGTTTGGTTATCTCTAATCCCGCCTTTAAACTCTCCGTATTAATATCTTATATACGTTAGGAGTGTGCCTAAATATGTACCTTCTCTCAAGCAATACGCATCAAATAGGCACAATCAATTGATGGTCATTGAATCAACAACAATAAACACGTAGTTGAACAAGTAAAGATATTCAAAGGCAAAATTATATTAAAAGTAACAAGAATTCATCCTCTAAAAGATTCCATCAAACCCTATATGAGAAATTTTAGCTACCCATAACCATACTACAATCACGACAATAATTGAGAGCATTAGAATACTAATTAAGGAAGAATGGAAGAGAAAACTCTTGTGATTCGTTACTTCCAAGTGTTCCCGTAGCCTTTTGCCTCTCCCTTAAGAAATAGGTTTAGAACCAATTTTATACATGTTGGGGGCGTGTAGGATCGAAATTACCAAGTCCTAGTCGAATTAGGACAAAATCTACCCTTAGCCGTCTCGTTTGACGCCTGGCGCCAACTTGGACACCGAAATTTTTCCACTTATGTGTTATTCTGCCATTGGCATTTTGGTTGGTGTTTGGCTCCAACTTAGCACCAAAATCATACTCCCTCTAAATTCTTCTGTTTTTTTACTTCACTTTGCACAATCTTGACAAATCACTTCAAATTGACTCCTACGCATGTAAACACCCTTATTAAGCTCGAGTCACAAATATTTACACCAAAGTTAACAAAATTGAGGTATAATGGAAGACAAATTACATGAAAAAATATGGATTCTTAACCTAACATCACCGCCCCACACTTAAGATCTTGATTGTCCTTGAGCAACCTAAAACCTTGCTAACCAAACAATGAGCGCAAGACATCATACAATGGAGGAACCTTTGGCAATTCAACACACTACACTTATGACCATGGTTGATATCAACAATTAAGCTCTTGAATATGCATTACCTTTCCAAACTTTCACATCCCCGAATATTAGTGACCAATTAAAAATACTTAAACAGCCTGCCAATAACCACCCAACCTCAAAGACCGACTTGTTGCCAATAAGCACTCTCAACTCGTGTACTTACCCAACAAGAGATGTTTAATAACATCACCTTTTTCGTCATGGAATCATGTGCTTCACCAAATAATAAGAGGCTATTTTCATCCACACATTCAAATATGCATTTGAATATAATTTAAGGACATCACATATATAAACAAAGAACCACTCACTCTCACTGTAACGACCCGATCGATCATTTTGGACATTTGCACTTCGCTCGATAGTTTGCGGGCATGAGTTGCTCCATATGATGTATTATGACTTACGTGAATCGTTGGTTTTAGTTTTCAGGTTATTCGGAATCGATTTGGAAGAATGAATTTCATCGTTGAAGATTTAAGTTGTAAGTGTTGATCAAGCTTGACTTTTTATGAATTTCACCCCAGAATGGAATTTTGATGGTTCTGATAGGTACGGATGGTGATTTTGGACTAGGGTGTATGCTCGAATTTTCATTTGGATGTTTCTAAAAGGTTTCAGCACAAATTGGCAAAAAACTGGAAATTTGAAGGTTTGAAAGTTCAAAAGTTTTACAGAGAGTTGACTTCGTGGATATCGGGATCGGATTGTGATTCCAGGATTTGGAATAGCTTCGTCGGAATCGAGACTAGAGTAATAAGTTACTAGCCTAGTGTTACTCCTCCACAGAAGACCTGCTAGAATAGCTACCACATTTTCTCTTGACTATCCTTTGCCCTCGGCTCAGTTTTTTTGGTTCTTGAGAATGGTCGCCACTTCTCTTAGGACGCCTATCCGGCAGACCTAGACGATCTCGCTTTCGGCATAGCTAATATAAAAGGACTTCTTTCATTTTCCATTCCTTTAGAGTCAGAAACAGGGCAGGAAATCCTATTTCGGTAGGACTTGATCTGAATCATAGTTCAGATTCAAGTTGGTTTAGTGAGGGCGACTGCGAAAGTCACTGAATGGGCCAGTCTTTCAGTTCTCCCAAATTAGAATATCAAAGGAGGACGTTGCAGATGCACGGGGAGAACACGACTTTATGTCATTTGGGACTTATGTGCAAAATTTGGGTTCATTCCGAGTTTATTTGCTATGTTTCGGCACGAGTTATTGAAGTTGAAAAGTTCATAGATTTTGATTTGAGGTGCGATTTGTCGTATGTTGTTATGTGTGTTTTGAGGCCTCAAGTAGGTTCATATTATGTTATAAGACTTGTTGGTATGTTCGGACGAGGTACCGAGAGCTCATGCGTGTTTCAGATTGATTTCAGATCATTTTTCCTTCCTGTTTGATTGAGGGTGTAATCTGGTTTTCTGGTGCCTCATTTGGTCTTCGCAATCACGAAGTAAGTGATGCGATCGCGTAGATGGAGAACTTGAACTTGGAAGTTTCTTCAGCACGGTCGCGATTAGAGGGACATGCTCGCATAGTGTGGGGGAAATGTGTTTCGTGCTTGCACGGTTCATTTCGCGATCACGTAGTGTATGTTGAGAGGCTGCTGAGTTGTTCTTCATGTTAACGGATATTTGGTCATGATTGCATAGATTCATTTGGCGGAAGTGTATTTTTGTTCATTGCGAACGCAATGGTTTTCCTAAATTCGCATAAGAGGAATGCCTAAGCAAATTATAAAGTACTGTATTTCGAGAGTTTCAACCATTTTTACATTTTTGGAGCTATGGAGCTCGGATTGAGGCGATTCTTGAAGTGATTTTCACCATATGAATTGGGGTAAGTGTTATCTACTTGGTTTTGGTTATATTTAATGAATTTATCATCTATTCTAGCTTTTGGTTGTTGATTTTCAAAGAGGAAATTAGGGATTTTGGCCTAAAGTTTCGTAATATTAATTTTTGAGTTTTGAACATCGATTTGGAGTCGGATTTGAGTGAAACTAGTACGGTCGGACTCATAATTGAATGGATTGTCAGGTTCCGAGGTACGGCCCCGGGTTGGTATTTTGACCGATTTTGGACTTTTGATTAAAGATTCAACCTTTTTCGATTGGGATTAGTTCCCTTAGCATTTTTGATGTATTTGAGTTATTTTTGGATAGTTTCAATCCGTTCGGAGGTCGGAACACGCGGGATGGAATTTTTAGAGCATCGCTTGGCTTGCTAGGTATTGGAATTGGCTCGTTCGAGGTAAGTAACACTTCTAAACTTAGTACTGAGGGTATGAAACCTCGAATTACGTGTTATGTGATTAGTGTTGAGGTGACACACATACTAGGTGACGAGCATGTGGGCATACACCATGTGAATCATAACTCCATTATTTTTGTGGTACTGTGTTGTTACATGATCTTATATGTAAATATGAAATCTCTACGTACTAGGGAAAATGAGTCGTGATCCATGTTAGCAACCATGTCTAGGCTACATGCTTGTTCTGTTGGGACCCATTGAGGTCGTTACAGTTGTTGAGTTATTTGCTTACATTGCAATTTCATACCCAGTCATGTTCATTCATTTCATATCATATCTCAATCTCTGTTACTATTTATTGATACATCACATCATTATTTTTGGGCTGATATTTCATGACATTGAGAGCCCGAGAAACTGGAGAGATTGATGACTGAAAGATGCCGATGGCCAGATTGTGAGGATATTGATACTATAGCACGTGAGTTATCCGTGAAACATGTGAGTTGTCTGTACATATTCTGATATTGATACCGTAGCACATGATTTGTCCGTGCAACACGTGAGTTGTCCATGCAGATTATAACGCTTGGGATGAAGGAGCCCCTCTGGAGTCTGCACACACACCTAGTGAGCGCAGGTACCTACTGAGTGCGAGTGTTGAGTGACTGTGAGGACTGAGTGACTGGGAGGACTAAGTGAATTGATACTTTGAGAGTATGCATATGGTTTTATCAGTGAGTTGCATCACATCTGACATGCACACTTGACATACATGCATAGAGATGCAATTTTTCCTCATGTTGTATGGTATCATGCCATTCATGACTTCTCACACATATTGACATATGGTCATAGTGATGTATCTTACACTGGCTACATGGGAAGAAAATGAAACATCTTATTTATTGTTGAAAGGATTTTGGAAAAAATTACAAATTTTAAACTTACTCATATTATCGACGATTTCGGTAAAGGATTTGGGTTTTCACTGATATACTTGAAAAGCTGAACTACTTTTTGGGAAACTATGAATAAGCTGGCACTTTATCTCTAAATTACTTCTTTATTTATTGCTTACGTTGTTATGAGTTGTTATTGGCTATTGGTGTTGGACCCGACCTTGTTCAACTCGTCACTACTTTCAACATAAGGTTAGGTTTGTTGCCTATTGAGTACATGGGGTCGGTTGTACTCATACTAAACTTCTGGACCTTCCGTGCAGATGTTGGTTGCTGATGTTACTGAGATTGATGGGAGCTGGATTTGAAGATGTACCTGCGTTCTGGTTGCAACTACCTCTTGTTCATGGTAGCCTTAGATTCATAAAACTCTGTTTATGTATTTTTCAAACAGATGACGTATTTAATTCATACCAGCTTTGTAAACTCTATTCTTAGAAGCTCATGATTTGTACTACCAGTCCTTGGGAAGATTCTTGTATTAAATAGTTGTATTATCATTTCTTCTCCTAATAAGTCTTATTAGATTGAATAGTTAATTGACTTACCTAGCAGGTTGGGTTAGGTGCCATCATGACTAGTTGAATTTTTGAGTCGTGACAAGTTGGTATCAGAGCTCTAGGTTCATAGGTTCTACAAGTCATGAGCAAGTGTCTATTAGAATCTTGTGGATCGGTATGATGACGTCCATACCTATCTTTAAGAGGCTACAAGAAATTTAGGATATATTTCCCATATTTCTTTCCTTATCATATGACATTGATTCAGCTTGAAGCATAACTCTTTGAATTCCCTCCACGCATTCGCATGTGCATGTAAGCGGTCGGTATCAGTTGTGCATTGACGACTTGTGGTTCCATGGATGAGGTGCGATATGTGATTTTTGTCTGCTGGTGATGGGCCAGTCTGGAGAACTTGATGTTGGGGTTTGGATGTAGTTTGAGCACGGGGATTTTGGTTGTGTGAGCACATGATTTTGGACTTATAAGTCCGGTAGTGTCCCTATTAGTGGAAATTGTGGCTCGATGAGTGGTTGGATGTCATATAACGAGTATGATGTGACTGTAGGAAGTGTTCAAATGGATTGAATTTGATGAGAAGAGTTTGATTGTGATGTAAAAAGGATTATTTGGTGCTTGATTTCTGTCTATTGACATATAGTCTCGAGTTATGAGTGTATTGGATGATCTATCATGTTGTTTGACTGTGGAACGAACTAGGTTTACATGCCTTGTTGGTCAGAATTAGGAAGGTTAAGTGATTGCATAGTAGTTGTGGTTGTAAAAGGGTATAAAGAGATGTCAGTTTGAGGCTAAGCATGTGGGTTATAACATGCGAGGTAATATATAGATGTGTGATTTTTATGATGTTGTGTGAAGGCTTTCTTTTCTACCAGTGGGTTATATGTGTTGCAATTTGAGTTTGGACACTTGTGGAAGTTGGCTTAACTGTCACGAGGATGAATGCGAAATTTGCAGATGATTTGAGGTATTAGATGGTTCGTGTTACAGGAGCTCATGAAGAATTTAGTTGAATCTCACTACGGTATTATGGCAGTAATAGAGCATGGACATTGTGTGTTTTGATATATGACTTTGATCCAAGTGGGGGAGTATGCTATCGACAAGTAGATTGCACGGTTATGTGTTGTACTGGTTTCAGTTTGAGGTCTACTGGTGAATCAATTATGACTTGCTGAGGTTGAGATCGGATGACTCGATTAAGGAAATTTCTGGATACGGGTTGTATTACACTCTATGAGTATATGGGAATCATGTAATGATTGAGTGGGACGATTCCTTTCCAACTCTCAAGTTTAGGCAAGTAATCACAAAGTCAAGAAGTATTAAGCAATAAAGCACTACATGAATAATGAGTCAAGGAACTGAGAGAAATCGTCACAGACAAGCTATTCAATCTTTCACCGCATCAATTTTCATTAAAATATATTAGGAAGGTAATTTGCATGCTAAGGCCAAACTATGCTAGCATCAAACAGGTCAATAGGCACATAAGAGCACTCAAGTTTTCTCTCCTCACTTTCCTAAAGCTATAAATTACTCGGTTCAAGTTACATCCCCCGGAAAATAACCGATGCCAAAAGAAAAATTAAGAGGGTTATTATCTACCTACTACTAAATTAAAAAAATACTTTTGAATTTTTCCATTGGACCTTAATCCCTCAAGAAAGTTGTCCAAGAGATCCATCGTCAGGAAATGCCCCTTTTTAAAAAATTAAATTAACACAACTAAAATATCATAAAAAATTACCCAGACAATCTCCTCACCCCACACTTACAATTGTGCAATGTTCCCAATGCACACCATAAATAACAAGAGAATTAAATAAACTCCCTGGTAGGCCAAATGCCGAAGCATCAGCGACTCATAAGATATTACTGACCTAGCCCTTGGCGTGAGTACATCACACTTAGTTCCAACCATCTGGTTTGCTTTTTCTTCTTTCTAATGGCTTTCCTTTCCATACTCCTACATAATAAAAATAAAAGCTACACTACAAAAATAACACGATTAAAAAAAGTAAATTTTTTTTTTAAAAAAGCAGTAAAGTTTGGTTATCTCCCAACAAGCGCCTAATTTAACGTCACGACACGACATAAATCATTTTCTGCCTCATCTTCGAACTTATAAATTGCCCTCCAAATTTTGATTCTGCTCTATGATCATGCTCTTGGGGTGGTGTAAAGCCTTGAAAGCCAAAAGTTAAATAATTCCTTATGCACTTTTTGGATTTGAGCTCAGGAGTATCGCCTTGCCTACCTTTCTATGTTCGTAAGGATCCATTCTCATTTTACATCCGATAACAATGTAGAGAAGTGTTTGGAATGAGGTTCAACACACTCAAATACCTGAACTTTGAGATGTTCAACATCATTTGTACCAATGACAATAGAGTCAACTGAATATTTATCCTCAATGTCCTCGGTTGACTCAAATGTCACACCTTCAACGTCGGCAACCTCAAATTCTAGTTGACTAGATTGTTGGTGTTCTACTATGGTCTTCTCCATCAGAGTGTCAACTGTTGACTCTAATTCATATTATTTTTGGCTACTATCCGCCATATTGACTTGTCGAACATTCAAAGCTTTGACTACTTGACTCACTTGAGCCTTCAAGTTGTGAATAATTGCTTCTTACCGTAGTATCTGTAATTGTGTCTTATTATTTTGTTCCACAAGGCACATTAAGATATCCTTGATCTCCTTTAAGTCAGCATCCATATATTCTTTGTTCCCAGTAACTTCACAAGTAAAAGTAGAACCATCATAATAAGGGTTGGGGATGATAAGAAATATAAACACAACCATAAAAGTGATCATCTTGACCATCACACATATCACAAACATTCCACACATAAGACTGAGTTAGTGCACATAACTCGTTCTCGGGAATATATTGATAATTTTGGCACGAGTGGGTCCTCCACGACATGTATGAGGGAGATCAAAAGTAGAATTACCAGCATCAAAACTCCCATAATTTCAGGATGTCATGTTTCTCAAATCAACAAGTAAAACTAAAATAAAAAAATTAAATACTAAAAAACAATTCAGACTTGAACCCTAGCAATATGTACAACTACAAGTACACTGTTAGCTCCTAGGAAACAACGCCAAAATTTGATCACGCCCAACTCTAATCCTGAAAAGGATAAGCGGTCGCTGCAAATATAATATCTTATCTAAGAGTCCGGAGTCGAATCACACAGAGAACTAAGGTTTAGTTACAACTGTTTATTATCACTAAGAAGACAAGCTCGAACAATTCCTAAGTAATAATATTATATTTTCTAACTAATTAACTAACAAATTAAATAGTAAATTAAAAACTAAGGATATTAAGGTTGGAGATAATATTAAGGAGGTCTAGAGTTATGATTTCCCAAATTATCAGAATCTTTTTCGATGTGTCTTCTATAATTTCTCCTAAGTTTTCTATATCGAAGGTAAGTACTTTAGGGTGTCATAGTTTTCTCTCTCGCGTAACTACCACAATTTACCAAACATATTCTCTCAAACTACGCTAATTGTCACTAATTTACCGCTCACTACGATCGTACCGAGGTTTGGTTATCTCTAATCCCGCCTTTAAACCCTCCATATTGATCTCTCACATACGTGAGGAGTACATTATTCAATAACTACCTAAATATGTACCCTCTCTCAAGTAATAAACACTAGATAGGAATAATCAATTGATGGCCATTCAATCAACAACAATAAACACGTAGTTGAACAAGTAGAGATATTCAAAGACAAAATTATAGTAAAACGTAACAAAAATTTATCCTCCAAAAGGTTCCATCAAAGCCTAGACGAGAAAGTTTAGCTACTCACAACCATACTACAACCGAGGTAATAATTGAGAGCATTAAAATACATATTAAGGAAGAATGAAAGATAGAACTCTTGTGATTCGTTGTTTTCAAGTGTTCCTGTAACCTTTTGCCTCTCCCATAAGAAATAGGTTTAGAACCTCTTTTATACATGTTGGGGGCAGGGTCGAAACTACCAAGTCCTAGCCGAATTAGCTAGAAATCCGCCCTTAGCCGTCTCACTTGGCGCCTGGCGCCAACTTAGACACCGAGATTTTTCCACTTTTGTGCTATTCTGCCATTGGCGTTTTGGTTAGTGCCTGGCGCCATTTTGGGCACCAAAATCGTACTCTCCAAATTCTTCTATTTTTTTACTTCGCTTTGCACAAGCTTGCCAAATCACTTCAGATTGACTCATATCTATGTAAACACCATTATTAAGCTAGAGTCACATATATTTACTCCAAAGTTAACAAGATTGAGGTATAATGCGAGACAAATAACATGCAAAAATATGGAGTTTTAGCCTAACATCAATTTCTTAATCCAATCATCCTTTTAAACAATAAATTGTCTAGAGAGTTTTACAAAATCCTATAAAAGTACGTATGCTATTGCATTCTACTTCTATTAGTGAGTTTTACATGACAATTAAAAAATATACAGAAATGAACTAAATTGTACCCTTACCGAAGAGAAACCGACATGATTAAGATGGTTTCGAAAAGTCTAATTTTGATTATACATAATAAAATAACCGAAAAATTGATATGGTACAAATTTTAAAATAATTGACTGAACTGAACCATGACACCCCTAATCTTTCCCCCTTTACATTATTTGCCTTTTCAATATAATTTGCCTTTTCCCCAATTTCGTAACTAGTATTTTAAAAAAAAGAAATATTAGCTTATTTTCACGAAATTTTGAATCTTTACTACATCTTTCGAATAAAGTAGTGTAATAATTTGTTATCTTTTATTATCGTTACTATTAACTTGAAGTAACATTTCACAGGGAATAATTATTCTGGATCAAACTATTAACTTGTTTAATTTAATTTTTGGCCAAATACATATGCAATCCCTTAAACTTATTTGATTTTTTCATTTAGACACTTGAATTAACCCATATTCCTATAATGTTTGTTGAAAAAGTGCCTATTAAACACTTAATTGATAACCTCTTACAAGCATAATGTGTGTGAATTTCAAATGCGTGGTATGTTGAAAAGGGACCAATCAATATGCGACATGTATATTTCTCTTTTAAAGAAGAAATTTCTTCTTTAATTACGTTTTCTGGAATCTCTCGCCCTCCCCTTCATTGCTGGCATCACCGTCTACCCACGAGTGAGACGCTGAGACCACCTCCGACTATTGAAAACCTCACGGATGATCTCTTTCTCATCTCAGACTACCTGTTGCCTTTCCTCCCTCTAAGACAATCAAATAATTTTCTCTACTGGAAAAACAAGTCAAACTAATGAACCTCTCTATTAGTAGCTACTGTCATTAACGACGAGGAATCCATTAAGACCACGAATCATAACTTCGAAAATACTATTTTCTTAGTCAAAATCCTCAGTAAATTATGCTTTGCATTACCAGAGATATTTGTAATGGAAGTAATAGGTTGTGCCTTAAAACTCTAAAAGGAAAAATTCAATGTAGATATAAATAAGCAAAAGAAGAATGTCAAACTGCTGCACCTTTTTGTAATGGCAGTAATGTTGCCCGACTTACATCGGAAGCAAACAAATTTATCCGGAATTAACAATGTGAGAAGGAGAGAATAAAATGATCCAAATATTTGTTTTTTTATGCAATTGAATCAGGAGATTTGTTTAATGGTACGCTTCCCTTTTGCATTAGGTGATGCGGTAATGGCAGGCTGGCGGAGATTTGGTGATTATGGTGGTGGCAATGCCTGTCAAGGGAAGAGAAGAGAGAAGATGAAGAAAAAGAGACAAGAAGATTAAAAAAAAATCTTTGGCCATTCACGCTCTTGGAGGGGAGGTTCACGCACACTGCCATCTTAGCAGTATATGTCTAATAGACATATTAAAACTCGAGTTTAGCGTTCAACGTAAACAAATGATACTTTAAATGTATAAATGAAAAAGTTGGGTAAGTTTAAGGGGCTACATATATACAACTGTACTCGAGAATTGCAAAAGGAAAAATATTTTTCTTAGTGAGTTTCAGTTTCTATTTTCTCTTATATGTATGGTTTTCTCTTCATTTCTCTTTGTCTTCGCAATTTTCTAATATATTATTGGTAGTCTTTTTATCTTTTTTGGTTTAGCCCTCAGAAAGATTTTGAACTTCTTTTAAAAATAAATTATATGTTAAGGTTATTTATCAAACAAATATATTTTGAGAAACATTTATAACAAAGTTTATTTCGAATGGTTTTGTTGTATTTTCGAATAATAAAGTTTGCAGTTAAAACTCGTTTTTATTTTTTTTACAACTTATTTCCCTCCAGATATTGGCCAATATTATTACTCTTTACAGACGTACCAATATTTCTCTGGCACGTAAGTAAAGGGCTCACAAATTCACAAAGCATTAATATATGCTCTCATCTCACAAGTTTTCCCCTTTGGCGCCAAATTCCTCTTCCACTGTCAGTCTCCACTCTTTTTCACCAGTCACCGGCGAGATTTCCTCCGGCGAAGAAAACCCTAGCGACCTCCCAATCGCGGAATTCTCGCCGATTAATTTCTCCGAAATCCTCCTTCGTTCTCTACGCCTCACTTTAATGTCGGAACGTCGCGCTAAACGCCCCAAAATAACCAGGTCCGTGCTACACAATTTTCACTTACACTACTTAACTTTTTGGCCTTTCGCTGCTTTCATGTGATCCATAACTCCTTTTTTCCCTTCTAGGTACTTCCCGAAAAAATAGTTCGGACTTTTCCTATTTTGAGTAATAGTTAGGGTTTATTCGACCTTTTGTTATATAATTTCACTTAAAAACGTATAAAACCAATTCCAAAAGTCTTTTATTTTACATATTCTAGTTATAGTTGTGGGCTTCATTTTTATTTTCAGGGAAGTTGAATTAAAGTACTAGCTTTAATTGTTTGGGATGCTTATTTTGCATTTTTTTGGTTATAATCTGCAGGGGAGAAGATGATTATATGCCAGGAAACATAACTGAGATTGAGCTTCATAACTTCATGACGTTCAGCAAGTTGACATGCAAACCGGGCTCCCGATTAAATCTTGTAATTGGACCAAATGGCTCTGGAAAGAGTTCTCTAGTCTGTGCGATAGCACTTGGTCTTGGTGGTGAGCCTCAGGTAAGTGGAAGTTGAAGGAAATGATAAATTATTACTATATGTGAATTTCATGGGTGAACTTTTACCAAGATGAAAATTGTGTTAAACTGCAGCTTTTGGGGAGGGCTTCTAGTATTGGAGCATTTGTAAAACGCGGGGAGGAGTCAGGGTACATCAAGATTTCCTTGAGAGGGGAAACCAAAGAGGAACAGTTAACTATCACGCGGAAAATAGATACACGGAACAAATCTGAGTGGATTTTTAATGGTAAAGAATTCTTTATCTATAATGTGTGCTTCAATTAGAAAGCTGTTTAACTTGCTATTTTTGTGATGATGGGCCACTCGAATGATACAAGTCTTTCTGATTTGTTTTACTCTTTTTATGTCATAATATGTTATAGATTAAGGTTATACGTGGATGACTTCTTGCATTTATCCATACGAGTGAAAACAAAGGCTTCTATTTCCTGGAACTTTCTCATTCTTTTCGACATGGATGATGCATATTTCCGACCATTAAATCTTTTTTATCTTTTGATTGTCAGATTTCAAATTTAGGAGCTTGGGTGTATTCATCTGCTATCCTTTTCAACTCTCTTTTTTCTATCCCAATTTCCCCTTTCCTTTGCCATCTTTCTTTAGAAGGCTAAGGTTCCTACCAGAACTGTTCTCGGTTTAAGTTAGGCTAATTATGAATATTCTTCTTTTGTGTAATTAGGTTCAAATTGTTGCATCTTGTATAGAACAAATAGTGAATCTTGTTTGCAATTTTTTCCCTCCTCTTTCAGTCTGTTATGCTTCCAAGTTTATGAAGTTGGAGTTTGTCTTGCTTCTGCTTAGGGTATGAATGGCTTTTAAGTAGTTCAAAGCTTTGGCAGTAGTTTAGGAAGGAGAGTGGAAGGTTGTTACTTCTGTTTTGGTGGTAGTTTAGGGAGGAAATCAAAAGCTGTTACTTTGATGTTGCTTCATTGCATTTCACTATATTGCCTTAATCAAATTTTCCAAGGGCGCTATTTAGATGAGCACAACAGTGGAACCATCTTCCTTCTCAAAAAACAGAGGAGGAACCATCTTAATTATTTGCTTTCAGTTGTACCTCTATTTGGTGTAAGCTAGTCTCCAGGAGCTGGTTGTACTAGTGAGATACAATCATTTTTCTCCTATTATATATACTTGCAGATCTCTTCCCTGTTCCGTCAATATTATTTATTATCATCTTAAGAATTTCCTGTTCCTCAACTGGAAGTTCCGACATATGTTTGGTTGACGTTCTTTGAATCGTAAGTAGGTTCTTTATTCTACTTTCTGTAATGTCGTGTCTCTCTTTGGGCGGATAAACACTTTTGGGGATCAGATAAGGATGTTAATCAGTTGAAAAGAAAATGTAAATTAACGTGAAATGCTTTTTGCAGTCACTACATGTGTTTATTCTATTTCAGGAAAAGCTGTGCCAAAGAAAAACGTAACTGATATAATTCAGAGGTTCAATATCCAAGTCAACAATTTGACTCAAGTGAGTTCTTTGTTAGCTTCTTTTAGATGTTAAACATAGAGGACACATATGCTATGTTGCCAAAACATTATTGAAACCTACGTATCCCCACCCAAATCCACCCCTCTCCCAAAAGATGTAAATATGAAACACACTAGTGGGATCTCTTAAGTTAAGTGTGAAATATATTAACAAGACCATGTTTTCTCAACTCCCATTATTGAAAATTGTTTGCTTCTTGCATGATGGGAATATTTTCTTTATCCATAAAGGATAAATTTATTAATTACCAGCATTAAGTGAATGCTGGTATGTATGTGAAGTATAGCATCATTTCAGGTTGACTGTGCTTAAAAATCAATCATGGCTTGTACATCATGCATGATGCGAATGTTTTCAAAATAGGAGTTTTAAGAGTTTCCTGATGCAGTTGCTAAAGTACAGATGTTTGTGGTTTTTGGCTTTCTAATGCAATAATCAAGATGTAAATGATGAAGACAATACGTTAGAGTTCATCAGCTCACTAAAGGATTAGAGTTTCTTTTGTTTACAGATGGGATCCCTTTCTTTTGTTTTGTATAGGGGATCCCAGAACTTGTAACTCACAAGCACTATCATAGTGCGTTGCTGTTGTTATCTATAAAATTACTTCTTACCAGTCTCAAAAAAAGGAATTTCCTCTAATTTAAACTTTGATCTTTGTGGAAAATTGATTTTTGAGAATTTCCATTAAAATATCAATTTGCTACTTATTTAGAAAAAAAAAAAACACTTTGACGATGTAGCATGTTGATATTTTCTTGCCAATGATCTTTCATTGTTTTACTGATACAATATTGATATATAGTGACCACTGACCGCCAGTTGCTTCGGTTGTATATCATCAAGATATTATTGATTAGTATAGCAGAACCAGATGTTTCTAAATAATTGGAAGCTTAATGTTCGCCTTGAAACTATCAATTTGTTTCATCTATTTATTTATTTTTGTAAAGTTTATAATTTTCAATTTATAGTATATCAGTTGGATTACTACCAACTCTTTAGAAGTAATTTTCCCACAGAATGATTTTGACTAAATATGTTATAATCTGCTAAGTGAATATCTTTTCTAAATATTATTATGAATTTTCTCTTAAAACATGTGCAGTGCTAATGTGCCTGTAATCCTTAAATAGAAAGGTACCACAGTTGGTTTTTTTTTTTAATCAGCAAACAATAAAAGGTTTGCTAATATCCAGCAATAAGATGGTGCTGTGCGTGTATCATGTAAATGCCAAAAACAACACCAGACTTGCTAGTACAGTAGAAGAAAATTGATTATGTACATTTTGCAGTAACCAGAATTATCTTGTAAGGCAGTAAATGAGCTTAACCATCTTATATAAAATTCGCGTTTACACCAATACGAAAGCTAAGACAAACAACTTTACTTGGTTTTGCTGACAACTGCTACTCTATTCTCGAACCTTTTTGGCATGGCAATTCACAGTTGTTTGAACCAGAGTTATCTCTGGAAGTTTCATGTAGGTGATATTTTTTAATTGCATTACATACTCGAGCCTTCTACCAATGTGGTACAGTTGCGCCATTTATGCTGTCAGGAGAATCTCAAGCATTAGGTTTAGGAAGCACCTACTTTATCCGATGACACTATGTACTTTTCTCTAGGCCTTTAAGTGGATGTCATACCGAGTCCTTGCAATTCCTTCTAATTCTCGCTACACAAAGTCTCTTCTTTTATCATCTTATTTGGTTACTGTTTTGTGCCTTGATCAGAAGTATCTAAGAAGGAAGACCATTGATGTATTCACAAAATTTCCCATTATCCTTTTTGTTTTACATTTTTCACTTACTGGTCTCATTGACTTTTTGTATAAGCTTTTTCTTTTTATCTGCTTGTCTCTTCCTTGTTTATCTCTAGCCCTTCAGACAATTTTAATAACATCTTTTTAGCTGTCTTAAGTACTTTATCCGTTCCATTATGTGCGACATTGTTTGATTGTGCTCAGAGTTTAATAAAAAAGAAAGACTTTTGAAACTTGTGATTTTAAACAGGCCATGACATTTACGTGGCTATAAAAGTATGTCATTAAGGGTAAAATGGAAAGTAGAAAGTTAAAATGTTTTCCATATGCAGAAAGACGCTATTCGTTTTGATGTGAATAGAGGAAATACTATTCTTTTTTCAACTAGTATCATATATTTTTCCTTAAAAAGTTAGAGAACATAAACTAAATGAAGAGTTTACTTCTCTCTTGTGAGATTCTTTTCCTTGTCTTTATGATCTATTGGCTGATATATCCTTCTTCAATGGGGAGGACCTCAGTTTCTACCTCAAGACAGGGTTTGTGAATTTGCAAAGTTAACTCCTGTTCAACTCCTTGAAGAGACTGAAAAAGCTGTGGGTGATCCTCTGCTACCAGTCCAGCATGGAGATCTTATTAGCAAGAGTGAGGAGCTGAAGAAGTCTGAACGAGTTAGTTCTGTCTTACCAATTTGTGGAAGCTTTTGAAAATATTATTGCAAAGCGTTTATTAGTGAACAAAGCAAACATCCTGCCTTATTTTTTGACAATTCAAACTGAATAAAATTTCATTATCTGTTTTAGACTGTGAAGAGCGGCAGAGAGACATTGGATCAGTTGAGAGAAGTCAATTCTCAACTTGAAAGAGATGTTGAGCGTCTCCGTCAGAGAGAGCACCTCCTAGCACAGGTAAGTGTGGAGTTTCTTCCTAAGCTTTGGTGAGAGCTGTTAATTGACTATTCGTATGGCTTGTAGGATGTCCTACTAATCCCCCCTCCCCCTCCCCCCCAAAAAAAAGTAAAATAAAATAAATTTGGCTGTTCATATGTTTATAGGCTGAAACCATGAAAAAGAAATTGCCATGGCTGAAGTACGATGCTAAGAAGGCTGAGTTTCTGGAAGCCAAACGGCAAGAACAAGATGCCCAAAAGAAGCTGGATGAAGCTGCTGAGAGTTTGAATGAACTCATGGAACCTATAGAGTATGTGAGCTTGTTGTGTAGTTTATAGTTTGAGTTAGAGATGTCTCTTCGTTTCAATATCCTGTTCATATTTCGGTAGTGGGAAATTTACAGTTGCCTGTCATTAGAAAATTTCAGATTTTAAGGCACCTCACTGTATTAGTAAATTGATACTGATCAAAAAGTAAATTTCAATTTGACTCTCCACCTTTCTTTCTTAAAATATCTTGTTTTGCCTTCATTTTTTTTTCTTTCCTAATTTAACAGTTCGGTCTCAGGGAAAAGAAGCAAGAGAAAGCAGAACGAGATGCTAAATGCAAAAAAATAAATGCCCTATTGGGTGACAATGCCAACAAGCGTATGAAACTTCTGGATCAGGACAATCGTTTGGTATTTTGTCAGAGCTTCAATAAGTTTATCATTTTGATTTATTCTTTTTCCTCTACAGTATTCACTTTTACTTCTTTCTATGATATATCAGGATGTTCAAGTGCGTGGAAAGTATAATGAAATAGATGACTTCAAGAAGCAAGAGGAATCTCGTCAACTTAGAATTTCGAAAGCTCAAGAAGATCTTAGAACTGCCGAATTGGAGCTAGCAAATCTTCCTCCTTATGAACCTCCTAGAGATAAAATTGTAGGCTTCTTATTTTGGTTTACTGCATAGTCTTATACTATACTTGCTTTAAAGCAACATCTGTTGATATGAAGTTACCTGCCTAAGGATGGGTAGTATGTGATTGATTATTGAATTTCAAGGAAATCTTATGTTAACTATTCTCGAGTAGCCTTTCTTATGTAGATACCCCTGACTGATCTCTGCCTGCTGCAAAATTTATGTTGCTGAACTGGTCAACTCTACAGGATGGTTTGGGTTCTAAAATTTTGGAGCGGCAAGATGCTGCTAGAGAACAAAGGTCTCAGAAATCAGAAATGGAGAGATCCCTTGATTGGAATAGGACAGCATTCAGGCAGTGCTCTGATAAGTAAATATCAGGACTGTGTTGCTATGGTCATTGCATTGTAAAATTACTGAAAGCTCTTACACATTCTTGCATTGCTCTGCAGATTGAAGGAGATGGAGAATGCAAACAACAAAAGATTACGTGCTTTACAAAGTAGTGGTGTTGAAAAGATATTTGAAGCTTACAATTGGGTTCAGCAGCATCAACATCAATTTAATAAATCTGTATATGGTCCAGTTCTTCTTGAGGTATACAATTAGGCTATTGCTACTAGATACTTATGGATCTGAAAGGTTATTAACTACTTTTCTAACAACAAAAAAGGTTATTAACTACTTTTGTTGAAATGAAAACTCAGGTCAATGTTTCCAATCGGGTTCATGCAGATTACCTAGAGAATCACGTACCATTCTACGCTTGGAAGGTAATTAACAAGAATGATTTCGTCATCTGTCCCCAATACTAGTTATGTGGCCCAAGCAGATTTGTCTTTCTTGCATCTTTTCTCCGCTTGTTTGGTATATTCTAGCTCGTAATTAATATCTGAACATGGTACATATGGTGATTTGTATAATCACTCTTTGAAGTTTAAACTTGAGTATTCAATTTGATGTACTCCTTTTTCCTTTGTTCTTTTGTGCTTTGGTATGAGGTTTGCAGTTGTAGAAAGCATTGATTGGAGTTGTACTTTTAACAATCTTATCATTGCTAAGTGATATTCACTAATTGTTATTCCCTTTCTAGACTTTATTGGCTCAATGAGCCTAGCCTGATGGCCCATTTTTGTGGTTAGCTCCCTATGACTAGAATAGCACATGATGTACTGGAGCTAACATCCCTTCTTTTGTACTTACATCTTCTTGATGCCAGCATTACAACACCTTACTTCATAAAAAAAAAGTGATATTCACTAATTGTTTTCTAGTTTAAGTTGTAACTTCGAGTAAGGTGTTTTGTCATTTGCATGGGCATATTGCATGCTTATAGAAATGATAACTTCTGTAGAATGTATAAGCAGAGACATAAAAAGGTTTCCGGAATCAAAGTTATTAATCTGATTTAGTGCTACTGAAAATTTGTTTCTCATCTCATCAGTTCTCTTATTTATTGACATATGCAGGCCTTTATAACACAAGATGCAGCTGACCGTGACTTCTTAGTTAAAAATATGCGATCATTTAATCTTCCTGTTTTAAATGTAGCAGATGAACGTCCGAGCCGTGTTCCCTTTAAAATTACCGAGGAGGTGTGTATAAGCTTCTCTAAGACCTCCTGTTGTGATGCTGATTTATATGTTAACTTGGTTTTCTTGTTATTATCTTCCACAGATGCGTATGCTAGGCATCCATTCAAGGCTTGACCAAGTCTTTGACGCTCCAGATGCAGTCAAAGAAGTTCTAATCAACCAGTTTGGGCTGGATTCTTCTGTAGGCTTACTATTCCTAAAAACTTAATATATTTTCTTCTGAATTTAGCTTTGCTAGTAGCTTAACACTAAAGGAATCTGATACTTTTTTGCAGTACATAGGCTCACGTGAAACTGACAAGAGAGCAGATGAAGCGTTGCAATTGGGCATCTTTGATTTATGGACCCCTGAAAATCATTACAGATGGAAAAAATCCAGATATGGTGGTCATGTTTCTGGCACTGTTGAATCAGTGGAACACTCTCGCCTTTTGCTATGCAGTATCTCACTAGCCCTTTGTTTTTAATGTATTAATGCCTCGTCCGAAAACTTTTTGGTTTAGTCAAAGTATTTTCTTCAGATGTGGATGCAGGGGAAGTTGAGAGGCTCAAGTCCCAGAAACTTAAGTTGGAAGAAGCCATCTCTACATTTGAAGATAATCTCAGGGCAGTTAAAAGTGAATTGAAGAACATAGAGGATCAAGGTGCCAAACTCGAAAAGCAACGGGTATTTTCTTTTTTTCTTCTTTGGTTGTGGTTTCTGGAAGTTGTTTTACATGCAAGTATGTGGAAATTCACACTTGGAAATCTGTTTATTATTCATTTTTTTATTTTATTTTTTTGGGGGAGGGAGAGGGTGATAGGATGCCCAGAAAAATGTGCTTATGCTTCTTCAGTTACAGCTTCTACGTTTGGTTTCTGTAATATAGAGCGTGGAGCATTTAACCTTCGATCTGTGTGAATACGCAAATTTGGTCATTGTACTTGCAGGACCAACAAATGGAGAAGGAAATTTTGCAGACTGACTGTCATGGAATTCCTACCCCTTGGTTTCCCCTTCCGAGTATCCACAAGACCCTCTCTTAGGCCCTGCAACCCCACTCCCTTTGCCAAAATCCTATGACCCTTTCCCAACCCCTTGTAGCCTCGCCATCAACCTATATTACTCACTGTAGCTAGCTGCTGCCCTCTACAAGCTATTGGGTGGCGGGAATAAATTGCAAGGTTGGGTTGGATTGAAGGGTATCTTAGGGTATTTTTTTAGACTGTGAGGCAGGGGTTGGAGTGTGGGGGAGTTAACATAGGTGCTCGGATGAGATGCTAGCAGAGGAAGTGTGAGATAAAAGGGGTTCTAAAGTTCCATTTATTTGTATTGACTCCATTAGTATATGAATAGAAGCTGCTTGTTTCAAACTAATTAAGGTTTAATGTGCCAATCTATAACGAAGAGACCAGAACCTGAAATAGCTCGAACAGTAAACAGGAAAAAATTCCAAAGCTCTATCATTGAAGTGTTTGTGCTGGAAAGCATGTTGATAGCTCTGTCTCCTCACTTGTGTGTTGGCAGTGGAGGATGGGGATGGAGGAAAGCATGTAAAATAATATTAGCTGTTGAACTGCGTTTCATTTCAAATCTTTTTTCCTTGCTTATAAGATTTCGCTTTTGCACATTTCTCTTTTCTTCCGTTGTCTAATTAATCAATCTATAGAGATTCTACTCTAAGGGATTCTTTCCCCAAATTTTCCCGTAAATCTAACATCAATGTCGTTGTGCATAAGTTTGAAAGTGGTCCTAATTGTTGATGACAAATTAAATGTGTTTTTACTTCAAGCATAATTAGTATATTTTGTTATTCACTTTTAGGAAGAGATTATAAATGAGTCACTACTTGAGAAGAAAAGAAGGCGTGAGATGGAAGGCCGTGTCAGTGAGTATCTTTTATAGTCTTTTATACTTGAAGTATGTATAATACAAGCTACAGGTTCAGTATTGTTTATCTTGTGTTCCTAAAACAAATAACTTTCTCCAACTTTAGGACAGCGTGTGATAAACTTGAAATCTTTGGAAAGAGAGGATGACCTGGATAGTATAGCTGCAAAGCTTATTGACCAGATTCAAGCTATGAAGATAAAGAGATTTCAACTTGCATTGGAACTCAAGGTCAATTGCACTTTTTAATGTTTCTGTTTTCTGATGCCTCTAAAGTTATGACTAGTTCCTTAGCGAGTGAAGTTTAGTATTTCTGCTGTATGTATCTTTGCTGATTTTCTCTTTTCTGTTGTGCCAGAATTTACTTATTGATGCTGTGGCTCACCGAAGAAATTATGCTGAACATAACATGGCATCCCTTGAACTTGGGCTGAAGGTACTTTTCTCTTTTAGGACCTATTTTGTATAACCAAAGTGGATAAACTAAGAAAATCAAAGAAATTAAATACAAAAGTTGTGCACTGCCGAAGAAATGAGTGGTCTGTGTCAGGTTAGGCTGGTGTGAGTGGAAGAACTGTTATACTACTGGGAAATGGAGATGTAGGGTCTGCTGAAATGGAATTCTTGTTCTTGATAGTGAGACTTGAAAAGAAGGAATGGAATAAGGAGAAAGGACAAATTATGAGGCAAGTGTCACTTGATAAATTGAAATAGTTTTCCTCACTACATTTGTTGAGAGCTTAGCAATAGTTATCTTGGAGCTACACAGGGCATGCCCTGACAGAAATGCCAATTTCTAGGTCAACATTTCGAAGGGCCTATTCCTGGAGAAAATTTGCAATCAAGACATGTACTGCGTCAAAGTGCTATCTTTGCTGCCCTAATGATACTATCTTATATATGTTATGGGTTGGACTTTCAAGATAGGAATGCCAGTCTCTAAGTTGCCACGCTCTCTTTACCTGTTGTATATGAGAATGTCCATTTTGAGAAATAATCTTGTTACTTGTCAAATTGGTTCTCAAGTTGTGCCTAGCGCGTGGGATGCATCTGTCTTGCTAATTCTTGTGTCGCAACACAAAAATAAGAGTAACTACAAATCAATGCTCGTAATATCCAATTTGGTGAGAAACTTAACATAGCCACGACTCTTCAAGGCATAGTATTAATCAACTTTCGATGCCCTAAATTCCTACTTTTGGATCCAAGCAGAAGGATTCCAATATCTGCACCTCCCATTTTATAGAAAGGGAAAGCTAGTTCCGACACAAAGGTTGGTATGATAAAGAACAGAAATATTAAATTAAAGGATATTTTGGACTTTGTGTTTATTACTCAATAGTAGATGGTCAGGGTTTGCAGCATAAGGGTTATTCGGCAAAATAAATCAAGTCACATGATTGAGGTCTATCATCTCCAACGTTTGTCTTGTGGCATTACTATGGTTTTTTAGTTTTTATTTATTTACCCCAGAGCCCATGTGTGGGATTTCACTGGGTTTGTTGTTGTAGCTTTTATATTTACTGTCCCAAATCCTTCAGGTGCTTCCTCCTAAATCCGTGCTGTTTCTATAATTTCTTGATTAAACTACTCGCGAAAGGATGTATAATGGAGAATTATTTCATGATAAGCTGAAACCTCAAATTAAGATGTTGATTCAAGGTTCTTGGCCTTTTGAACTTTATGACATCCTAGAGATGTTGTATGCTGCTATAATCTGAACACTGACACAATTTGTTCTTAATCTCCTACAGTTTGTATTCAAGATTAACAAGGTCCCGCTGTCATTATGTTAAATAAAAATTCCCTGGCAGTATGTTCACAAATGGTAGAAAGAGTTGCTCTTTGGACAAAACACTGGCTTTAAGTATCTTGCGCTTCAAATTCTATCCTTTAATAGCTTATCGTGTCATTGTTACTATTTCAAGCGTGCATTTTCACTATGCCATATTGCTGAAAATTAAACAGGGCTATAGTTCTCAAATAGGTGGCTTTATTGCTACATAAATAGCAAATGCATGAATTAATTAAAAAAGAAAGAAAGAGCAGCAGATATGATGCTTTGTGTCGTTGATTAGAAGGTACTACGCTGATGTTAGCGCAAGGTGTATGAATTATTTTTCCTTTTTGTTTGCTGCAAATTGTCTGCCAATGCAAATCAAATGTAATCTTGTTGGTGTAGTGTTGCATCTGGTCCTTTTTTTTTCTTTTCAAATAAATAGATTGATAGCAGGAATATGCGTTTTTTAGCATTATTTGTAGTTGAAAGTAGTCTAACAAGCCAAGACTGAGTTCATTGGACATAAATTTTCTTCTTCTTTTTCTTCTTAATAAATAGATTGATACCTAGAATATGGACTTGTAGTTGCAATTAGTCTAACAATTGAAGAATATGGGCCTCGTTGCATTACTGGTAGTTGAAAGTAGTCTAACATACTGAGACTGATTTACTAGACATGAAATCTTTTTATGATTGTGAATCACGCTTCCTTTTCATCTTTTCAGATTAAAGAGATGGAAGCTAATGTGAAGCACCAAGAAAAATTTGCTATGCAAGCATCTCTGCATTATGAGTACTGTAAGTTCTTCAGTAATTAGTCCAATGCAAAAAGTTCTTCAGTAGTTAGCGATTTCACAATTGACTATTTTACATCTTGCACAGTGATATAGTAACTCTGAAAGACCATTTCGCCTGGCTGACAAAAAAAGAAGAATTTACAGAGGGTCCAAAAAATTAAGGAAATGAACCGTGGGGATATAGTCTCAACCTGCTGTGTAATCCATTATTTGGTAGTTTATTCATGTCTATGAGTGGGAGGAGATGAGTACATTGTTTGTTATTTCCTACTAATTGATATCTGGCCGCAAATGCTTAGGTGAGTGATGTAACTGGATCTCGTCTTCCTGATTCTTGTGGGCTTTAACACCAGTGGCCTTTGCTACTGAACCAAGTGTTTCATTAGACACGCTTCGCCAAAAATCATTTTATTATATATGTATATATATATAAGATTTTTCTAAAAAATGTATGATTATATACAATTGGTAAAACCTCTTAAAAATAATGCAAAGTAAACATCAAAATGAGATAGGAACTACAGTCTTACACCCCATAGCCCTAGAGCCAAACCTGTATATACACGTCGAATTGTGACAATAGGTCGACAACCATTTGTGCAAAACTCTGTGTGCACTACTGCTTATGGCCTTGAGTGAAATTATTACACCATATAGCTTTCCAATTTGTTATTTTTCTTGATTAGGTAAGAAGGAGACAGAGGAATGCCGACGGCAACTGGAAGCTGCCAAGAGGCATGCAGAATCAGTAGCCATTATAACTCCAGAGCTAGAGCAGGCTTTTTGTGAGGTTTGTTTCCCAACTAATACAGATTTTTTGTGTGAATCTTTGGACACCTAACATTTGTGTAGCCTTTTTGTTATTACTGTTCCTTCTTACATCTTCTTTTGTAAGGACAGGGATCGTTGGTGCTTCTATTTAATAACAGTTTGTTATCTCTATCTAGAAAAATGTTTTGACCTTTGAGGTTCTGATTATTTTTTTATTCGTTATGTTATCTGAAAAACAAAAGAATAAAAGAAAAAGATAAAATTAGAGGTTTTGAGAACTTTCATGCCCTTTATGTGTTATTACGTCCATTATGTGGCATCTGCTTGTTGATATATATAATTACGAAGGGAACTCAGTAATTGGATAAATTAAATGGACATAGATAAATAGTTCCCATTAGAATATTCTCTAGCTAGAGAAATAAAATATAAGTTTAATAGACAAAATGGAAATATATAAGACTGCTTCTTGAATTGGGGTTTAATTTGTAATGAAAAAAGAAAGAAGAGATTTAAGCATCACTTTCTTGATTATTCTCTCATGAATTTCTTGATTACTCAAACACTACGGGTTTAAGTAGTGTTTGCAAGTAATCTCAAAAAGGGAAAGGATAGTAATTTCTATTCCTAAAGGAGAAGAATTCCCGTTCCTAATTATCCATTACAAGTATTCTAAATCTTTCCTATATTTACAAAGAAAAGATTCTTGCCTATTAATAATTTTCTAATTTTTAACACTCCACTCAAGTTGGAGCTTACATATTGTATGCCCCTAAGTTGCTGCAAATATATTCAATTCTGGATCCTTGAAGTAGTTTTGTAAGAATATATGCCAATTAATCATTTGAGTTGACGAACCTTGTCGTAATGCACCCTTACTCAATCTTTTGTCCGATGAAGTGACAATCTACTCTTTATCCTTTTCATGGAACATTGGGTTTAAAGGAATGTGTATTGCAATCTAATTGTCTCAGATCAGTTGCATTGGTGCATTTTGATTTTCCCACACCTTAATTCTTTTTTTTTTGATGAAGTAAGGTGTTTCATTAATAAAAGGCATCAAGAAGATGCAAAGTTACAAAAGAACAAAAGCACTAGAGCACAAAAATACTAGTTTGTTAGCCCCTTTACATCAAAACATCAGGGAACTAACAAAATAAAAAAATTGATCAAAGCTAATTACAGGAGTTTAGTCCAGCAAAAAAAGTTAAGCAGACATCTAGCTTTGAGAGAGTGAGTTGGAGTTGAGATTCCATCAAAACATCCATGATTCCTTTCAGTCCACAAGCACCAAAAAATAACTGCAGGGATCATCACCCTGAATTCTTTGTGAAGTTGCTTTAACCATATAAGCTCACATGTCGCAAAACCATTACTCGGCATTTTACCTCTGCACTTCATTTTACTACCATGTCTTGCTTTTTGCTTCTTTTTTTTTCCAATCCGAGAACATGCTGTCATGTCCCAAACTAGTCCATAGACATGTCGCAAAACCATTACTCGGCATTTTATCTCCGCACTTGATTTTACTACCATGTCTTACTTTTTTTTTTCCAATTCAAGAACAAGTTCTCATGTCCAAACTATCTCATAGACGTGAACATCACCTGCCAGGCGAACCAATTTTCTGCACTCTTAACCATTTTGTATAAGCACTAAGGGATAATATCTGCAGGTCGAAACACATTAATAATCACTAAATACGAAATAATTATCTAACTAAAACCATAATCAATTTTATAAAGTCCAGTATCGGTCAAATAATAGATTTCCAGAGTCCAGACCAAATTCCCCCACTAAGACCATGGAGCATCTAATAAATTTATTGAAGTTAAGTTATCGAACATGCAAACCCACAAAGAAATAATAGACCTAAGAAAGGTAGAGTTGAAACGACTTCCACTAGAACAAGTGTTAGAAAATACAAATTCACAACGAGCACATAATAATATGCACAAAAATTGTTTCACCATATAATTACTCCATAAGGTCCAAACAACTATTCAACAACAACACTATATACCTCAGCACATTTTGTACTAAGGACTTGTGATAAACGACGGCGAAAGAAATTAACCAAACACCCCGGTGAGTCCACGACAACATACACAATGCCTCAAATCTATCACGACGACATACATGGTGCACCAAATGTATTACTGTAACGAAGAAATAATTTATAACGTCCAACACCATGACAAGAAGCCAAGCCACGTCACAAATTATGTATTAAATGATTTTCATATTCTAAACAAATAATATACGTGCGGTTGGTCAAAGACCATCGATTCTGCCAAGCACACGCTCATCCCAACACATGAACCATGCAGATAAAATATATTTTCAAAATAGGTTTCGAAAAGCAAACACCAAAGCTTAAAGTCTCACTTACCTCGATTCACAATCCAAGCACTCTTTTCAATAAATTAATATACGCTCTCACTTATCTTGATTCACAATCCAAGCACTCTTTTCAATAAATTAATATACGCTCTCAGGTATCTGGATCACCTCAAAGGCTCAAACTACACAAAAACGAGTTTAGAATGGTCAAATGCCCTTGGGAGAATATTTAACACAAGTCAAACTCGTGGTCAAAAGTTGACCAAAAAAGTCAAATCTGGTCAACGGATGAGAATTCTCTTCCATGACCACCAACGTATTGTCCTTGGGGGGAGGATTTCAAAATACTAATCAAAATCAAATTTTGATAACGTTTACCCAATTGATGAATTAGGTTAAAGAACCATAGGGCTAGACTTTGTCAATTTTTAAAATCTTTTCCATGTTTCTACCGTAAAAATCTTCTCATAATCACGCACTTATATAAAAGTTAAGGATCATTACCTCGATAATTTGGGTTGAGAATCCCTATTTCCCCCCCTCCTCTTTTCCTCTCTTCTTTTCCCTTCCTTTTCTTTTCTCTTACAGTGGTTTTTTTATGTTTTTGCTTCTACACATTCTGCTTCTGTGCGTTCCGCTTCTGTGCGTTCCGCTTCTTTCACTTCTTTTTTTCCCTTTATAGTTATTATTATTTTTTTGGTAATAACTGTTACCATTTCAAAACCACATTAACTCATACACCTAAGAGCACCCAAGTACCAGTTTCGCACAACTGGCAACAGTAGGTCTTACACTCTATTTACAAATATGCTCAATGAAATCTCTACATCTCCTAGCTACCTTTCCCCTCTATACATTTAGATCCTTTCTATAACTATTTTCTTTATCTGATGTATTACAAACTATCTACTAACTTTCTGCTTTCCAAAGAAAAACATGTTCCTACTCTGCCATATACTATATATCACAACTCCTATTATTGCTGCAACCACTTTCCTGAGCTTGATCTTCAGCAAAGTACCCGGGAGATCATCATGCTTTGTAATGTGTATTCCTGTCCATTCCTTCACTTCTTCCCATAGCCATTCTGCCCATGTACATTGCAAGAACAAATGTTGCATATCTTCTTGATTATTCAGCTCACAGAGCCCACATGTTCCATCTACACACTGAATTCCCATTCTGACGATTTTGTCTTTTGTTAGTAGCTTCTTCTGCACTGTCAGCCATAGTATGAATCTGTGCTTAGGCTGCATAACTCTGCTCCATATCAAATCTGCAATATTCCATCTTAGCCTTTCTCCTACTAGTTGGTTGTACCCCATCGAGATTGAGTAACTGCCATTACCAGTAAAATAGTATTTACCATTCATGTACCACCCTTGCATTTATTGCTTTATACCATGTAATTTCCTCCAATACCAACTGCTATCTTGTGTTGGTTGGTGTGTCCAGAAATCAACACCTGCTTTCATGTAAATGCCATGTATCCACTTCACCCATAGTATTTCCTTCTTATTAATCAATAACCATATCAACTTTCCAACAGAAGCTATATTCGACAATTTGCAGTTTTTAATGTTTAGCCCACCTTGACTCTTAGGTCGACATACATTCTCCCATGCCACTAAAGGTATCCTCTTCTTCTCTGTTGTGCTCCCTCATAAGAAGTCTCTGCATTTCTTATTTACTTCCTTCAGTACAATTTGTGGTAGAATAAATACAGCCCCCCAAAAATTGTGTAATGAGAATAGTACAGATACAACCACCTGTAGCCTTAAGAAAGGTGCCTATTTGATATTGCATTCAGCTTCTCAGTGATCTTGATACACAATTGGTGGCAATCCATTTTACTCCACCTCTTTGGTGATAGTGGGAGGCCTAAGTATCTCATAGGAAATGTGCCATTTGAGTAGCCTGTGATGTCCAGTAGTTTCTGTTTTAATTCTGCATCCACCCCTGCAATATAGATGCTTGACTTATCTGTGTTTGCCTCCAATCCTGTAGCCTTTGAGAAGTGTTTGAGTGCTTCCATTATTCTCCTAACAGCTGCTTCATTTCCTTTGCAAAACAGCAATAGATTTGTTGTTCCTTGCGCATTGGGTGGTATCTAAAATCTGGCAATTGGCTCATTATTATTATTATTATTATTATTATGGTTTTTCTGTATATCCAAGTAGTAGGTTGGGACAATTTACTACTACTTTGTAATGAGCTTTCTATAGCAGCTTTTATGTGGTTTTTTCTTTGGACTGTCCACCAAATGGGTAGGACTTGTTTCTTTTGTCTTCTAATCAATCGATTCTGTATGCCTGTTATTTCTTTAGATGTTCCGATATTGCATATTTAATGTTTGAGGTTCTCAAGGACATGGTTGCCTGTATGTTTTAATTCATTTCTTGTCAATTTCCCCTGCAGATGCCATCTACAATTGAGGAGCTGGAAGCGGCTATCCAGGACACCATTTCTCAAGCCAATTCCATTCTTTTCCTGAACCATAATGTTCTAGAAGAGTATGAAACACGTCAGAAAAAAGTAAAATTTTTGTTTCATTAATTTGCTTTTCCGGTGTTTTGTGTGACAAGAAGATACTACCAAAATTTAAAGGTATATTTTATAGAGCGGTGGTCAAATCGACTATGTTGTATGGGGCTGAGTGTTGGCCAGTCAAGAGCTCTCACGTCCAGAAGATGAAGGTAGTAGAGATAAGGATGCTGAGATGGATGTGCGAGCACACCAGATTAGTTAGGATTTGGAATGAAGTTATTCGGGATAAAGTAAGTGTGGCCCCTATTGAGGACAAGATGAGGGAAGCACGGCTTAGATGGTTTGGACTTGTGAGGAGGAGAAGCACAGACGCTCCAGTAGGGAGGTGTGAGAGGTTGACATTGGAGGGCCTTAGGAGAGGTAGAGGTAGGCCAAAGAAAGGTTGGGGTGAGGTGATTAGGCGTGGCATGGCAACTACCGTTAACTGAGGACATGACCCATGATAGGAAGATGTTGAGGTCGAAGATTAGGATAGTAGGTCAGGGAGTCTAGATTATTCATACTGGTAGTGTTAGTACGTACCTTTGGTTGGTAGTAGGCTTATTTGAATGCCTGCCGTTTTTTTTACATTTCGATCATCTTACTATCTTGTTGTATATTCTGATTTTACATTTTTTTCAGTATTGTCCCTTCTTGTTTTCTTGTTATTATTGTGCCACCTATGCTTGCCTGAGCCGAGGGTCTATTGGAAACAACCTCTCTACCTCCACAAAGGTAGGGGTAAGGTCACCGTACACACTACCCTCCCCAGGCTCCACTATGTGGGATTATACTGGGTATTTTTTAGTTGTTGTAATTTACTTTTCCATTTTTTTCCTTTTAAATATGCCATGATTGCGTCTAATTCATCTTTTGCAGATAGAATCTCTTTCAAAGACTCAAGAGATGGAAGAAGAGAAATTAAGCAACCTCATTGATGAAATCAATGGTTTGAAGGTTAGAGTTTTATGGTTCTCTAGCATTTTTGATAGTTACCTGGTGAGTCTAATGTTTATAAGCAACTTGTTGTATCTGATTAAGCCCTACTATGGTTCACTTAATTGAGCTTATTAAGGCCCATTTTACATATAGTAATACATGGTTGTCTTTTCTTTCCAATGTTATTCTTATTTCAAGGCCTTAAATGTATCCATCAATACAGCTAAATGAGCATTGCCTTGTCTAAAAGGTACTCGCCTCATCTAAAAGCTGAAGCTGTCAGAGCTGGGCACTTGTTTGGTCTGCAACAGGTCCCCTCATGTGCGAGCCATAATTTCTTTTTGGCCAAGCACTTACAATTAATTTGTTGATGGGCGAAAGTCGGACTCGATATCGAGATATCTGCCTGCCTAGCTCTGATATCAGTTGAAGAGCACTTAGTTGAGCGTTTCTCCTTCCTATCCCATCCTTGTGTTGCGTCATCCTTATGGTTGACCTAGCTGTTATAATTGAACTGCCTCATCAAAAAGCTTAGTTGAGAAAGATTACTTTTATTCATTCCCTTTTTTAAGGTATATGTGCCTGTGTGTGTTTAATGTCTTTAAACTAAAATGATTCAAAATGGTATCAGTTTGATGTTTGCTATTTTGTTCCCTAGTACTAATATATCTTATGACAAGTTATTTAAACACAAAAAGAAGAATAAAAATAGGTTATTTTAGAAGGAAAAAAAGCAATAGGTTCTTGGAGAAGAGACCCATTAAGCAATTGGGAAAAACCTTTTTCAAAGAATTGGAAATATTAGGTAATTTAGGAAAAAATCCACCTTTATTTTGTTATCTTTCTATTATCTTTGCTGCAATTACAAGGTGTTTAACTCTAGTGCAGACACATTGTGATAGACATAGTATACCAAAAAAATGTTCTGATTCTAGGATTTTGCAGGAAAGGTGGCTACCAACATTAAGAAGTCTTGTTTCCCAAATCAACCAGACTTTTAGCTGCAATTTCCAAGAAATGGCTGTTGCGGGAGAAGTTTCATTAGGTTTGTTAACATCAATCCTTGCAGAATTTATTACTTGAGAAGTTCTGTCAACCTTTATTGATCGATGTCTATCTTCAGATGAGCATGACATGGACTTTGACAAATATGGGATACTAATTAAAGTTAAATTCAGGTAATTACGGCTCTGATTCTCCCTTACTTAAAGTATGCTTGATTAATTGAGGTTTTGTTGCCTCTTGTGGCTTACCTTAATCGGAGAAGTAACAGATATTTCAAATCATTATTTCTTTTGCATTTCGTGACAATGAGTTCTCAATTTCTAGAGATGGCCGATGAGAAGTACTTGTGTCACTAAGTGCACTGGCAACTTTAGTACTTTTTATTGTGTTTGTCATTGGGCCTAGAAATCATCTTGTTCTTCATTGGTGAACTTTTATGCTTCCTTTGATGCCATATAAAATTAGTTTTCAATATTACACTACTCAAATTAGAGTTGTTACTTTTGATTGTACCTATTTTATTTTCAAAAATTGTTTTTTGGGAAGAGAAATCGTGGGCTTTATATATGAGCAAAAGAAAGATTAGATTCCCTAGCATCTCGACATTCACGTAAGTTTTCATGACACCAACAACTGTACAAGAAGTAGGAAGGAGTTGTGCTTCCAGATAAGGTTATTGATCATAAAATCTCTTTCCTGGTTACCCGAATGATGCCCAAGTGAGCTGCCTTCCACATTCTGCTTTGTTCTTGTCTAATCTGCTAAAATGCCAATATTTGGAGTAAGCTCCGTGATCGTATCATCCAATTAACACTACCAAGGAATAAGTTAGCTTTAAAGTGCAGTGCTAATGACAATTATTAGCTTTTCCTTGTTTCTGTAGATCCGAACTGCATCTCTTTTTATAATAAATGATATATGTATATCACAAATGAAGTCCCACAACAACAACAACAACAACTAACCCAGTGAAATCCCACAAGTGGGGTCAGGAGAAGGGAATGTGTACGCAGACCTTACCCCTACCTTATGAAGGTAGAGAGATTGTTTTCAAAAGACCCTCGCCTCAAGAAAGTGAAATAAAGCAATAAACAAACAATAGCAGCATATCACAAATGAAGGATAACACTTATTGCCTAAATCAGTTTTTAATATTTTGAAGAACTTTCAAATTCTTATGGGTGGAGAACTATAATTGCACCGCAGTTAAAAAATCTCTCTTTATCCATGAAGTATTCTTGAACTCTGGAGGATTTTGATTGATATATAGGTAAAATGTTAGACCCTAGTGGGGGTTCTAGTCTTAGTTTGCAGTTCTCAAGTGAAGGACATTCACAACAACAACAATAACAACATACCCGTGTGATCTCGCAAGTGAGGGCTTGAGGAGGATAAGATGTACGCAACCTTAGCCCTACCTGTGTGAGGTAGAGAGGTTATTTCCGATAGACCCTCGACTGGCGGCGAAATAAAAGCATTTTCAAAATAGGTTTGAAAATACAAGAGTAAAAAGGCTATGATGAAAATAGTGAAGAAGAGAAAAGTATTGACAGCAAAAATAGTAAAGATAACCAAAGTACAAAAAAATAATACTAGTAATAAAAATGAAGAATAAGATAATAGTAGACTAATAATAGTAATATTGATAAGGAGAAGAGGGAGCAGATAAGGTGCTCTATACTAGAACCATGCTCTCCCAGAGAAAAGAGAGAAATCGCTCGATTACCTACTAACCTTCGATCCTAATCGTTGACCTTTATGCTCTCCCATCTAGAGTCATGTTCTCGGTGGGCAGATCATGTGCAATGTCCTGTCTAATCGCCTCTTCCTAATTCTTCCACGGTCTACCTCTAGGTCTCTTTAGACCTATCACTGCCAACATCTCTCACCTCCTCACTGGGCATTTATGCTATTCTTCACATGCCCGAAGCATCTCAGCCTCGCTCCCCGCATTTTGTCCACCACGGAAGCCACTCCCACTTTGCCTTATATATATTCGTTCCTAATCTATCTCTCCTAGTATGCTCACACATTCATCTAAGCATCGTCATTTCCGCAACTTTCATCTTTTGAACGTGTGAGTTCTTGACTGGCTAGCACTTTGCCCCATACAATAGTTGATCTAGCAACCACTCTATAAAACTTACCTTTAAGTCTTGGCGGCACATTCTTATCACATAGGACACCGGATGCGAGTCTTCATTTCATCCACCCCTTCCAATACGATGTCTGATATCATCGTCGATCTCCCCATTTCCTTGGATTGTTGACACAAGATACTTGAGCTGCCTCTCTTGGGATGACTTGTGTATCAATCTTCACTTCCACATCCGCCTCATGTGATGCGTCATTGAACTTGCATTCCATGTACTCTGTTTCGGTCATGCTCAACCTGAAATTTTTAGACTTTAGGGTCTGTCTTCTAATCTCTAATATATTATTAACTCCGCCATGTGCTAATTCATCTTCCGGGAATAGCAATCAACAGGTTAATATCAAAGAAGATAATTCTGTGAGAAAACAAATATTTTGGATGTAATGAGGGTCGGTGCTGAAAAAAAATACAAAGTTCATAATATATGCTAGCCAACATAGAAAGGACAACACTATCAAAATGTTACTCATTTGATGCTACGGAGCATGGAAGACACCCTTACTATTGGCCTCGTGAAAAGCTCAAGTCATAAATAAAGAGTTCTTGCATTTTGTTGTCACGAGATACTCTAGCTGACAACTAGGATCCACTTCATGGTCTTGATGGAGTTTCAATTTGTCCTGTTTGTTTTCTTCTGGGGTAAGATTAGGTTTTCCTTTCAAAAATGTTATCGCTTTGATGGATACCTCTTATTTGCTGGAGAGGTGCTTGTCTCGATCTTAGCTATTCTGTGAAGTTGAATTTGAATTTTATCCTGTATTCCCTGTCTGAACTTGTCTATAAAATTTTTGTTAATGGCCCTTCCTTGAGTTCTAAACCTGCAAATTCATGGGTTGTTACAAACCCTAATTCTAAGCTAATCCACTATCCTATGTGCCCCTTGGCTGTTGCCCCATACAATATAGTTGGTCTAGCAACCACTCTATAAGACTTACCTTTAAGTCTTGGTGACACATTCTTATCACATAGGACACTGGATGCGAGTCTCCGTTTCATCCACCCCGTTCCAATACGATGTCTGATATCATCGTCGATATCCCGTTTTCTTGGATTGTTGACACAAGATACCTGAGCTCCCTCTCTTGGGGATGACTTGTGTATCAATCTTCACTTCCACATACGCCTCATGTGATACGTCATTGAACTTGCATTCCATGTACTCTGTTTTAGTCATACTCAACAGGAAACCTTTAGACTCTACGGTCTATCTTCAAATCTCCAATGTGTTATTAACTCCGCCATGTGCTAATTCATCTTCCGGGAAAAGCAATCAACAGGTTGATATCGAAGAAGATAATTCTGCGAGAAAACAAATATTTTGGATGTAATGAGGGTCGGTGCTGAAAAAATATACAAAGTTCATAATATATGCTGACCAACATAAAAAGGACAGCACTATCAAAATGTTACCCATCTGATGCTACGGAGCATGGAAGACACCCTTACTATTGGCCTCGTGAAAAGCTCAAGTCATTAATAAAGAGTTCTTGCATTTTTTTGTCACGAGATACTCTAGCTGACAACTAGGATTTACTTCATGGTCTTGATGGAGTTTCAGTTTGTCCTGTTTGTTTTCTTTTGGGGTAAGATTAGGTTTTCCTTTCCAAAATGTTATCGCTTTGACGGATACCTCTTATTTGCTGGAGAGGTGGCTGTCTCGATCTTAGTTATTCTGTGAATTTGAATTTTATCCTGTATTGCCTGTCTGAACTTGTCTATAAAAATTTGGTTAATGGCCCTCCTTGAGTTCTAAACCTGCAGGTTCATGGGTTATTACAAACCCTAATTCTAAACAAATCCACTATCCTATATGCCCCTCGGCTGTTGGTTTAGATCTCAAATCTGGAATCAGAGGTTGAAGGAAGGGCATAATTGTCATGCATCCACTTAGTTCTCTTCTTACACTGTCAAGTGAGACCATGTCTATGATTGCCTAGTTGAATAACTCATGAGTGCTAGTCGTTGCGTTGTGGTCCGTTTCCCGACTTCGCTTGCTTTGCATTTCTGATTGGTTCCAGCCATTCCCAACCTTGATGAATGGACTATTAAGGGGTCAGTCAAGCGGTTCACCATCCAATCTAACCATCTCTCCGGAAGCCCTTTCCCTTCGTAGACCTTCATCGTTATTGAAACATAGGTTGTGACCAACAGCCATCAGCTCTCAGCTTGTTGGTAAGGTGAGAGCACCCTCTTGATAGAGCAAGAAAATGATTATTGCTCCTTTCTTTTTGAAAAATGGGATGCTATATCCAGGATTGGGATCCGTAAATATGTTAATAGATGTTATTATTGAACCAACGCGGACAAGAATTTCATAGCACAACAATAAACTAACAAGGCTATTGTAACACATGGAACCATCCAGGATGTGGAGGATACAAATCACTAAAGAATTTGTAAGTCTGTTTAAAATTTATTTTAGAGCTTTAAGACACCGAACATATGACAGTATTTGACAAATGTGTTCTTGGGGAAGAATAAAACTCATGTTTTTGCTTGCATTTGGATTTGTAACATATCTTATGAGTTCCCAAGTGCAGTAGACTTACAATATGGAACTTTTTTTATTGATACAGAATTATGAGAGTGAACGAGAAGTTACGGAAAGAAAATTTGGACATTAACTTCGTGAATTGTCTTTAGAACAAACAACTTGCACTAGCAGCTTTTTCATAAAATTTGTGTGTTTCTTATGTAGGGACATACACAGACTTTCCGGTAGTTTTAGCAAAAACTATGTCCCAATTTTTCTTGTTCTACAACGTCAACTTCCTCTTTCACTCCCTAGACACTAATATCTCATTAAATCTGGAATTAGTCTCAGCCTTTCCCAATTCTCTAACATAGTTTTGCTTTTTTAGGATCAGCGAGCAGTTAGGTTCTTGTAGTTTGTGTTTATTAAATTTGTTATAATGCAGCGGAAGTTGCAATTTCTCTTGCAGCTCCCAGTGTAGTACTCTCCAACACTTGTCCCTAATTTTAGAAATAATATGTCTGAGATCTGTCTATATCTTTACATGTGAGCTTTCACAATTTTACCTGGAAAATTTAAGAAGCTTGGAGATCTAAGGTGATCTATCCTCATTATGTACTTTTCTTTCCCTGTTTCTGTAGTTAACACTGTTATAGCTGATGAAAATATTCAGTCATTTTTCCCCTGTTAATTTTAGATCATAGACCCGTGTTTGTGCTGGCTCATATCCACCTTTGGTAGTTATTTGCCCCCCACCTTATTTACAAGCAATGCTTACAACTCTGAATAGACATCCAGTGCCATAGCTTTCCACTGGCATTGAGTAGGCTGTTGTACTATAGGTGAAGAAAAGAAAAGACTGAATATTTTCATCAGCAAAAGAAAAGAAAAAGAACAGAGTGATTTACTTTCCTGTTTGGATTTTTTAAATTGGTCAGTACCATACCCAAAATGCATTGAATATCTGTAGAAGAAATTTACTCTTTTACTGCATGTACTTGTGCAAATCTTCCCCATCCACGAGGAGGCTTATTTTTTGGAAGCCTACCTGTAGGTCTGTGTCATCTTATAGCTGTACTGTACTGTCCTAACTAGGGTAAAGTGGAATAGTCAGCCTTCTGTTTTTGTTCTTTATTTGTTTATATATTTTTTGCTCTGCATGGCTTGCTTACAGTTTGTTGTTCTTGTATCCTTATTACCAGGGAGACGGGACAACTCCAAGTTCTAAGTGCCCACCACCAATCTGGAGGAGTATGTCACTTAAACCACTTTTTCAATCTGTGAGTTCGATTGCTGTAATCAACTTTATAATACAATATCCTTTCAGGAACGGTCTGTTTCAACCATTCTTTACCTAGTCTCTCTGCAAGACCTAACAAATTGCCCCTTTAGAGTGGTGGATGAAATAAATCAAGGTCAGTTATTCATTTACAGTATATGTTATTCTCAGTTTTCTGGATGCAAGAAACCATCGTGTACATTTGTGCTTTTAGGAATGGATCCTATCAATGAGAGGAAAATGTTTCAGCAACTAGTGCGAGCTTCCAGCCAACCCAATACACCGCAGTAAGAGAACTCTCTTTTACCTTCTATGCTCATAAATCTCTTACCATTTCATGTTTAAAGCAGCAGCGACTATGCGCTGAAATAATTTGTTTATGTCTTTGTGATAAATGAACACGGTGTGTGTATACTTTTTTCAATCGTTGTAGTAGTAACAAACATCTTAGGGATTTTTGGGAAGGTTTCTGCAAATTGTTTGATCTCTACATTAAATTCAGTTTTAATAATGACCTTTGATGTAGGGAGAATATGGAGTTCGTGTATACATTAATCTGCAACAATTTTCACGTGGCCGATATATCTGTTTCTCTAAGATTAGGAGGGGGATAAGTTTCTTCAATGGTCTCCAGATTTTTTTTAATACGTCTTAGTTCAGATGGCAAAGTACATAAATTGAGGTTCTTAGAAATTAATTAGTAGTTTATATCTTGACAGAGGGTAATAATTTTGATAAGAAAATTTGTCATTAATATCTCTCTTCGTGTACTGCATCCCCATACCTGTGGTCTACTTTGATATACTGCTCCAAGTAATCAAACATGTTCCTTTTACCCTTCAAGAAATCTGAATGAATTCGTCAGTATTTTGATAGCTGCACCTCGCTTCCCACCATGCAGATGCCCCTGTTAAACCTGAAAAGTATCCTCAATCAGATTTTCTTCACGATGTTGTACTAGGGCTGCAGATTTAATTTCCCTGTTTGAGTTGATTCTAGGATCTGATTGATGACAGTGGTCATCCCAATGCGCATGTAATAAAGTTAGGCTGAAATCTGACGAGTAATCAGCAATAGTAAATGTAATATAATGGCTAGCCCCTCAGAGAGAGGTCCCTTCGCAACTGCTATCAGAGTGCATAGACACCACTGATCACCAAGCTTCTGTGGCAAGGACATAGATATAAAGACAAGGGATCCATTTGTTTTCATCCTTCTACGCTTCGAAATGTCAAATATTTATTTTTATGGATGACGTAGTTTCCATGAACTCTTGAACTGTCAACTACTCTATCAGAGGGAGCATGTACATATGCAGTTTTGATTTCTTGTTATTAACGTGAATATTCTTTGTCTAAGTAGCCATTCCTTGTCCTGCCAATCCCCTTCCTGCATATCTTTGAGAAGTTGGTGGAACTAGTCCTTGTCCGCCTATTTCTGATTCTGTCAATTCCTGTGCAGGTGCTTTTTGCTTACTCCAAAGTTGCTGCCTAATCTGGAATACAGCGAAGCATGCAGCGTTTTGACTGTAATGAATGGTCCTTGGATTGAGCAGCCATCCAAAGGTTTCCAAGCACTTGAACCAATACCATATGCTTGTAGTCATAACGTTAACCAGTTACTAAATGCCTTCTTTCCGGTTCCAAATTGCAGCTTGGAGTGGTGGAGAATGCTGGAGGTCTGTGATGGGACTAATGGAGGAACGTTGTCGCTGACTAGAAGCAGAAATACTTTAGGTAGATTCGAACAGGAATTGTCCATAAGAAAAATTTGCTTCCTTGTTGATCTGCCATTTGCGTTAGTTACAAGCTGAATCATGGTCGCGCAGCTACGTTTTTTGAAAAATCTGTTAATACTGGCCCTTGTTCTTAAATAACATAATTCTTTTGTACGCTTAATTCATAATATGCTACACTTGTTTATTGTAACAGAGAAAATACGTCTTCTCAGGTACTCTGTTCGAATTCCCACTGAAATGGTCCTCCTTTCTCTTCTTTTGTCATTTTCAGAGTGTTTATTGTTTTTGTAGAAGATAAATGTCTATTACTCCTCGAACAACAAAGAAATGCTTTTCATTCTAGTCCCTTTCAAGATATTCTTTTAACTTCGAAAAGGAAAATTTTTAGGACCCATAATATGCAAAATGGTTACGTGTGAGTTATTGTCCCTTTATGCATTTCCTTACCTTATTACTGAAAGGAATAAAGCTATATTTGGCTCCATACGTTCTTTTAACTTTCAATTCTCTTGTTCTCGGTGAAATTTGTAGAGCACATGTCACTGCCCCAAATCTACGCCGGCCGCGGTAACGCCTATCGTCGTACTAGGCTAGCCAAATTACTTAAAATAATTCGAGGTACTTTCCATGAACAGTAATGCAATTTTATCAAAAACTTATGCGTTTAAATGTTTCACAAATGCGGATAAGAAATGAAAATATCTAAACAAAAATCCCCAAAATCCGAAGCCAATAGTAATGAGCAACTAAATAGAACACAGAATCTGACAGGTTTCTTTAATACATCAAGTCTAGAAAAAATATATCTAGCAACGGAATGAGAGGGAGAAGAGTGAGGCTGCGAACGTTGTGCAGCTACCTCACAATCTCCGACAACTGCTCCACTGATGAAGAATCGCATCTCACTCATCCGGGCATCTGGATTTGCACACAAGGTGCACGGAGTAACGTGAGTGCACCAACTCAGTAAGTAACAAATATAAATAAGGACTTGAGTGAAGTGACGAGCTTTTATAATCATGAAAATTCATAATATAAACATCAGTGGAAAACAATAAATCAAGTCAGGGATCTACGTCCCGAAAGTCTCATAAAAACACCAGTTTTCCCTTTCCAAATTTCATATAAAACATTGGTTCAACATTTATTGTTTAGAGGCAAAAATGTAAAGAAGAGTGAAAACAGTAGTTTCATAGCAAATAAGTCCCTCGGGCACAGTGTCACTCACAATGTAAAGCCTCTCAGTCACTCGGGACTCATCTCTAGTCAATCAGCACTCACGCTCAGTAGGTGACATATATTAACCGCTGCGGCGTGCAACCTGATCCATATATATATATATATATATGGATCAGATTCCAGAGGGGCTCCTTCAGCTCAAGCGCTATATCGATGCAGTGTGCAACCCGATCCAATATATATCTCGCTGCGGCGTGCAACCCGATACAATATATATCTCTCTATGTATATAACGTTGCGGCGTGTAGCCTGATCCATCACTATCCTCACAATCCGGCTCTCGGCCTCTCTCAGTGATCACCCTCACAAGCCACTCGGGCAACTCACCACAAATCACTTGGACTCAGCCCAAAAATATCTTTCATTTGTTTGAAAACAGGGTGATAAACAGGAATAAACAATAAACAAGTATGAATTATGACTCAGATTATATTTTCTATCAAAAACAGAGTGAGAATCGTAGTAAAACACCTATGTGGGTCCAAAGTAGGTTGGCACAAGGCCCCAAACATGGCATACAACCCAATATATAGTATAAGTCTCTAAAATACGAAATATCATATGATTTCGAATCAAATACGCGACATCAATCCCTACCGGTGCACGCCCACACGCCCGTCACCTAGCATGTGCGTCACCTCATTTATCAAATCAATACGAAATATCGGGGTTTCATACCCTCAGGTCTAGATTTACAATCATTACTTACCTCAAACTGGATGAAAAACTTCATCGCGATGCCTTTGCCTCTCGAATCGGCTCCCGATTGCTCTGAATCTAACCAAAACCAGATTAATATCACCAATAAATGCTAGGGAGACGAAACCCATTAGGAAATTATCAAAATTAAGCACAAATCCCGAAATTGGCCAAATGCGATCCCAGGCCCACGTCTCGGAATTCGATAAAAAACACAAAATTAAAAACTTTATCCTCTCACGAATCCATACATACCAAATACATCAAAATCCAACCACAAACGACCCCTCAATTCCTTAATTTAAGGTCTCAAATTCCCAAGCCCTAAACCTCCAATTTAGTCACTAGTTTTCCATAAATTTCACCCCTAATCAGTCAAATAATACCATAGAATGAGTTTTAGGTCCAAAAATCTTACCTCCACGAAGTTCTTTTGATTTCCCCCTTCAAAACTCTCTCTAAAGCTCAAATTCGTACGAAAACTTTGATGAAATAACCACATTTCGCGAAGGTTGGTATTTATACTCTCTGTCAAGTGAAACCGCACATGCGGTCTTTTAACCGCTCCTACGGACCCGCATCTGCGGTCCCAGGTGCGCTTATGCGAAATTCCACTTAAAAATCCAACCTCGCACCTGTGGTCCGCACCTGCGACCAACGGTTCCGCATCTGCGGAAAAAGATTAGCCCCTAAAACTCCGCATTTGCGGCTCCCAGACCGCATCAGCGACCTTGCACCTGCAGCTGCCCCTTCCGCAGGTGCGGAAAACTAGAAAGCTTTACACCAGCAGTTCCAAATTACCAAAAATCATGCCGATAACCATCCGAACTCATCCCGAGGCCCTCGAGGCCTTAACCAAAAGTACCAAAAAGTCATAAATGATCACCCGAACTTAGTCGAACTCTTGGAACACTCAAAATAACATCAAAACACCAAATCAAATCCAAATCCAAGCCTAAGGATTTCTAAACTTCCGAAATTCGCCAACGATGCCGAAACTAACCAAACCACGTCCGAATGACCTGAAAATTTGCACGCACATCCAAAATGACACCACAGACTTGTTCCAACTTCTGAAATTCCACCCGATAGCTAATTTTTCATTGCCGACCCGAAATCGCCAAAAATCCAATTTCGCCAATTCAAGACTAATTCTACTCCGGACCTCCGAATGACATTCCGAACACACTCCTAAGTCCCAAATCACCTAATGAAGCTACTCGAGCCACAAAAACCACATTCCGAGATCCTTTACCTATAAGTCAACTTCCGGTTGACTTTTCCAACTAAATCACCATCCTAAGAGACTAAGTGTCTCATTTCTTATCACAACCGCTTCGAACCCGAACCAATCAACCCAACGCAACACAAAAGAGATGAACCATGGAAGAATGAAACAGAAATGGGAAAAACAGGGCTAAACTCTCGGAACGACCCGCTGGGTCGTTACATTCTCCCCCTCTTAAACAAATGTTCGTCCTCGAACGGGTCTAGAAACATACCTGGAGTCTCAAAAAGATAGGGATATCTGCTCTGCATCTCCCGCTCGGTCTCCCAGGTGGCCTCCTCTACTGGCTGCCCTCTCAACTGCACTTTCACTGAAGCTATATCCTTAGACCTCAACTTTCTGACCTGACGACCCAAAATAGCCACTGACTCTACCTCATAGGACATATCACCCTCAAGCTGAACCGTGCTGAAGTCCAAAACATGAGATGAGTCACCAACATACTTCCGGAGCATGGAAACATGAAACACCGGATGAACACTCGATAAGCTAGGTGGCAAAGAAAGTCTATAAGCCACCTCTCCAACTCTCTGAAGCACCTCAAAAGGCCCAATGAATCGGGGACTCAACTTCCCTCTCCCCGAACCGCATAACACCCTTCATGGGTGACACCTTCGGAAGTACGTTCTCTCCAACCATGAAAGACACATCCCAGACCTTTCGGTCCGCATAATTCTTCTACCTAGACTGCGCCGTACGAAGTTGTTCCTAAATCAAATTCACCTTATCCAACGCATCCTGTACCAAATCTATGCCCAATAGCCTAGCCTCACCCGGCTCAAACTAACCAACCAGAGATCTACACCTCCTACCATATAAAGCCTCATACGGAGCCATCTGCATACTCGACTGATAACTGTTATTATATGTAAACTCCGCGAGTGGCAGAAACTGGTCCCATGAACCCCCGAAATCAATGACACAAGCACGCAACATGTCCTCCAGAATCTGAATAGTGCGCTCTGACTGTCCGTTCGTCTGAGAATGAAATGTTGTGCTCAAATCGACCTGAGTACCCAACTCTTTCTGCACGAACCTCCAGAACTGCGACGTGAACTGAGTACCTCTATCAGAATTTATGGAAACCGGAACACCATGCAACCGAACAATCTACCTGATATAAATCTCAGGTAACCGCTCCGAAGAATAAGTATTACCAACAAGAATGAAGTGAGGGGACTTAGTCAGTTGATCCACAATAACCCATATAGCGTCAAACCTGCTCGAAGTCTTTGAGAGCCCGACTACAAAGTCCATCGTGATCTGCTCCCACTTCCACTCAAGAATAACCAAACTCTGATGCAATCCACCGGGTCTCTGGTGCTCGTACTTGACCTGCTGACAGTTGAGACACCGAGCCACAAATCCAACAATATCCTTCTTCATCCGCCTCCACCAATAATGCTACCTCAGATCCTGATACATCTTCGCGGCACCCGGATGGATGGAATATCGCGAGTTGTGGGCCTCCTCAAGAATCAACTCCCGAAGCCCATCTACATTAGGCACACATATTCGACCCTGCATCCTCATAACACCATCATCACCAATAACTACATCCCTGGCATCACCTCGCCAGACCCTATCCTGAAGAACGAGCAAGTGTGGGTCATCATACCGGCGCTCTCTGATACGGTCATAAAGAGAAGACCTGGAGGATACACAAGTCAATACCCGGGGGGGCTCCGATAGATCCAACCTCACCAACTGAACCGCTAAGGCCTGAACATCAAGTGCTAATGGTCTCTCTGCTGCTCGAAGATATGCTAGACTCCCCAAACTCTCTGCTCTGTGACTCAAGGCATCGACCACTACATTGGCCTTCCCCGTATGGTATAGAATAGTGATATCATAGTCCTTAAGAAGCTCCAACCATCTCCTCTGACGCAAATTCAGATCCTTCTGCTTATACAAGTGCTACAGGCTACGGTGATCAGTAATGAACCTCATACAAATAATGACGCCTGATCTTCAATGCGTGAACAATGGGTGCAAGCTCGAGATCATGCACCGGGTAATTCTTCATGAGTCTTCAACTGGCGCGAGGTGTAGGCAATCACCCTACCCTCCTGCATCAAAACACAACCACTGCCTATCCTCGAGGCATCACAATACGTTGTTCATCAAATGCATGAACGTTGTTGGGGCATTGGTCAACCAAAAAGACATCACCAAAAACTCATAGTGGCTATAACGGGTCCTGAAAGCCGTCTTGGAAACATCTGAATCTTGAATCTTCATCTGAAGGTACCTGGATCTCAAGTCAATCTTAGAGAACACCCTAACTCCCTGAAGCTGGTCAAACAAATCATCAATGCGAGGCAGAGGATACTTATTCTTGACTGTAACCTTGTTCAACTGCCTATAATCAATATACATTATCATGGAAGCATCCTTCTTATTCACGAACAACACCGGTGCACCCCAAGGTGACACACTAGGCCGGATGAACCCCCTTTCTAGGAGTTCCTCAAGTTTTTCCTTCAATTCCTTCAACTCTGCTGGTGCCATACGATCCGGTGGAATAGAAATAAGGTGAGTGATCGGCACCAGCTCAACGCCGAAATCAATATCCTTGACGGGCAGCATGCCCGACAAATCAGCAGGAAGCACGTCCAGATACTCACGGACTACAGGAACAGAATCGACAGTGGGAGTCTCAGCACTAAAATCCCTCACAAAAGCCAAATAAGACAGGCATCTTTTCTCTACCATACGCTGAGCCTTCAGGTATGAAATCACACTACTAGGCACATAATCAATAGAACCTCTCCACTCGACTCTCGGACATCCTGACATCGCTAAGCTTACGGCCTTAGCGTGACAATCTAGAACTGCATGACATGGAGATAGCCAATCCATGCCCAATATCACATCAAAGTCAACCATGCTAAGCAATAGCAGATCCACTCGGGTCTCCAGACCCCCAATAGATATCACACACGACCGATACACTCGGTCCACAATAATAGTATCGCCCACCGGAGTCGACACATGAACATATGTGACTAAGGACTCGCGGGGCATGTCTAGAAAGTGGGCAAGATATGATGAAACATAAGAATACGTGGAACCAGGATCAAATAAGACCGAAGCATCTCGGTGACAAACCGAAATAATACCTGTGATCACTGCATCAGAGTCCATAGCATCTGGTCGGGCTGGAAGTGCATAAAAATGGGCTTGACCTCCACCTGATCGACCCCCCCTCTAGGGCGTCCTCTAGCTGCCTGACCCCCACCCCTCGATGCCTGGGCGGGTGGTGAAGTAATTAGACTTGATGTTGAGGGCTGACCCATCTGTTGGGATGGAACCCCAAGAAAATGAGGACACTGCCTTCTCATATGCCCAAACTCTCCACACTCGTAACAACTCCTTGGTGCTGGAGACGGGGACTGAAGAGAACCCCTAGCACCAGGATAACCTTTGGAAGAATCAGGCATAGATGAGCCCTGAACCGATGGTGCTCGATATGAACTCTCGGCTGGAAGAGCACTGAATGATGGGTGCCCCTGATGAGAACTGTGAGGACCACGACCAGCGGATCCACCACGATAGCCGGAGCGGATTGACTGAGCCTGCCTGAATGGACGGCCCCTGCCGTGCTGGAACTGCCCTTGAAAGAACACCACCAAAGCTACCTGATCCTCAAGGCCTCTTGGCCTCCCTCTCATCTCGCTCTTGGCGACGAGCTGACTCAATATCTCGGGTAATATCAACAACCTGCTCAAATACAACACCCAATACTCTCTTCCTGGTCATAAGAATACATAGTTGATATGAGAGGCCATCCACAAACTTTCTTAATCCTATCTCTCTTTGTAGGGACTAACCAAATAGCATGACGTGCAAGCTCAATAAAACCTCATCTCGTACTGTGACACCATCATCTCACCGTGACGCAGTTGTTCGAACTAAGCACAACTCTTCTTTGCGGGACTGTGGAACATACTTCTCTAAGAGGAGAGTGGAAAACTGCTGCCAAGAAAGGGGCGTTGCACCAACGGGCCTACGCCTCTCATAAGCCTCCCACCAAGTAAATGCAGCTCCTGAGAACTGGAAGGTGGTAAACGAGACCCCACTGGTCTCCAATATGCCTGTCGTGCGAAGTATCCTCAGACACTTGTCTAAGAACCCCTTGGGCATCCTCGCCCTCAGCACCACTAAAAGTCGAAGGCCATCGTCAGCCATAGCTGGAACCACAAAATCTTGGACCGGTGCAACCGGCTGAACTAGAACTGCCTCCGGGGTCTGAAGCTCATGAATAACCTGCTCAGGTGTACGGGCAGCTGGAGTCTGAACGCCTCCCCCGGCCTGAGAAGTAGCGGCTGAAGTAGGGATAGTGACTGCCTGAGAAAGACTGGTGCATGCAGTCAGAATCTGGGTCAAGGTCTCCTGAAGACCCAGAATAACAATAGGCACAACTGGTGCCTGAGCTGGTCCCACTGGGGCATCTGTGGCTGGGACCTGATCTGGAACAATAGACGGGTCTATGGGTACCGCCCCGACAGCTATGCAGGCTGCTCCTCTACCTCTACCACGGCCTCGACCCCTCATGAGTCCCACTGGTGTCTGGTCACCCTGATCGGTAGCGCGTGTCCTCACCATCTGTGGGAGAATGAAACAACAGAAGTTTAGTTTCTAGAATCAATATATTCACACGACAGAATTCAAGAACGTGAGATTTTTCCTAAGGGTTCTGTAGCCTCTCGAAGATAAGTACAGACGTCTCCGTACCGATCTTCAAGACTCTACTAAACCTGCTCATGACCGGTGAGTCCTATGTAACCTAGGCTCTGATACCAACTTGTCACGACCCCAAATCTACACTGGTTGCGATGACGCCTATCGTGGTACTAGGCTAGCCAAATTACTAAACATAATACGAGGTACTTTCCATTTAGAACAATAACGCAATTTTATCAAAAACTTACGCGTTTAAATATTTCACAAATGCGGATAAGAAATGAAAATATCTGAACAAAAATCCCCAAAACCCGGAGCCAACAGTCATGAGCAACTAAATAGAACACAGAATCTGACACGGTTTCCTTAATACATCAAGTCTAGGAAAAATATAAATAGCAACAGAATAGAGGGAGAAGGGTGAGGCAGCGAACGCCGTGCAGCCACCTCACAATCTCCGACAACTGCTCCACTGATAAAGAATCACATCTCACTCATCCGGGCACCTGGATCTGCACACAAGGTGCAGGGAGTAACGTGAGTGCACCAACTCAGTAAGTAACAAATATAAATAAGGACTTGAGTGCAGTGACAAGCTTTTATAACCATGAAAATTCATAAAATAAACATCAGTAGAAAACAATAAATCAAGTCAGGGATCTACGTTCCGAAAGTCTCATAAAAACATCAGTTTTCCCTTTCCAAATTTCATATAAAACATTGGTTCAACATTTATCGTTTAGAGGCAAAAATGTAAAGAAGAGTGAAAACAGTAGTTTCACAGCAAATAAGCCCCTCGGGCACAGTGTCACTCACAATATAAAGCCTCTCAGTCACTCGAGAGTCATGTCTCGTCAATCAACACTCACGCTCAGTAGGTGCCATACAATAACCGCTGCGGCATGCAACCCGATCCACACACACACACACACACACACACACACACACACACACACACATATATAT
>ML378621.1:4576-42408 GCA_005239525.1 Nicotiana knightiana
GGTGAAGAACTAGCAGATTGGGTGTTAGCACTTGAGGAAAAAGAGGTATGGAAACAGGCTCTCGAGTTTGATTCACTATATGTAGAGGAAAGAGAGAACCCGTCGACCGAGCCATCTATTGAATAACCACCCAGGTTAGAACTGAAATCGGAGGATGCTGATGTGGTAGAAAAGATATTAGATTTAACCAAGGACATTGATGATACATATTTTGTTGAATCTAGTGTCATTATTGTTGAGGATGTTGGTACTCACTCCAACCATTNCTCAAAGGATCATGAAAGCGAGATCAATGGAAGGGATGTCAACACTATTGGACCAAGGAGTTTCTTACACCTTACTTTTATTTCTTGTTTTGTCTATATGTGATGCACTAAGGACATTGCATGATTTAAGTATGGGGTGTTGTACATATTTGTTGTGACTTGTTGTGTGCATTCTTGTTAGGAGTTTTAGTTTTTCTTGCTGGTAAAATTTTATTTTTTAAAGTAGAACAAAACAAAACAGAAAAAAAAAAAAAGATTTTTTGTTTTAAGTAGTGTAGTAATTCCCCCTTGGTTTTTCTTTGGACCACGGTTCTTTTCCAAGGATTTTTAATTGAACCGGGTGTAGGTAGTTTTTAATTTTAAGGAGTAGTAACCACATGGTTGAGGGCTTAATCGTAGCAATATCTCGGAACGTTGTGATGCCTTGAGAATAGTCAGTACTGTGGTTGTGACGCTTAGGCTCAATTTTTTGACTCTAGGATAAATACCTTAAATCAGGGATTCTTAAAATTTGCTTAACTGCTTTGACTGGAGAGTCGTGATAGATCCAATCCTGAGTGAGTTATGTGCCATATGTGTGTGTGAGATTTGTATATTATTCTGTGCATTGCATTTGATGTCTAGAACTTGCCCCGTGTATGTGCAAAGCGAAATATAAGTTTTGTTCAGTCTTGGAAGTGATATAGGCATTTCTTTGTTGATCCACTTATATATATTCTTACCCACCTAATTGTTATGTATTTTCGTTAAACCCGTTGAGCCTATAATCCTGTTTCTTTGGCAACCACATTACGAGCCATATCCCTGTGTTTGAATCAATCATCTATTTGAACCTTGTCACCTCTCGTAAGCACTGAAAATGTGATGAAATATGGAAAAGTTAAAGTGTGGGGTGGTAGGTTGGTTTTGGGTGAATAATTGAAATAAGGAGAAAGGTGCATTGTGTTGAAAAGTAAGAGTCACTTGAAAAAAAAAGAGAAAAAGAAGAAAAGAAAAGAAAAATAAATAAATAAAGTATAAACAGTTGTATTGCTGTGAAAGAGAAATATATGTGGTGACTCTTAATGTAGTTTTGCTTAAAGAAGTATGGGGTAATAACATTTATGTGAAGGTGGAGTTTGGCTTAATATAAGTTTGAGGTTGAATGCGAAAGTATATGAATTAATGTGCTTAGGGAGGTGTAGTCACTCTTATATCCAAATGTATCCTACCCGTCCCGCAGCCTACATTACAACCAAATAAAGTCCTAATTGATCCTAGACTGAATGAGCTCGATTAGTAGAGTAGTACACTACGGGCAAGCCTATGGTGTTGCATATTTTGTGGCATATGAATGTTAATTCTGAGAGTGAGTGAATTCTTTCTATCTGAAGTTCCTATTTTCTTAAATTTCATTGTGTGTGGGACTAACTCTTGAATTTGGTGAGGGCACATGATTCACGAAGGAAAGGTAATGTTGTTGACCTCTAAGTTAGAGTAGTGAGTGGATTATGAATAAAGCATGGTATATGTGAGTCAACTATTGAGGTGAGGATGTCACACCTCTGTGATTGAAATGTTTTAAAAATTCTTGGTATAACGTGTTAAGGGATTTGCTTAATAAGTGTGTACATGAGTGTAGTTTGATTGCTCGAGGGCGAGCAAATGATTAAGTGTGGGGTATTGATGCGAGGCTAGAGTTCATGGTTTAATATGCTATATGCCCTACATTTTATGTGCGTTAATGATAAAAATAAACTTTTTATGTGCATAATAGAGTCTATTTCATGTGTAGGTGAATTGGAGATGGAAACCGAGCTAAATGGATGCAAATACATCGAAAATACGCTCAAGAGGCGAGGAGGAGTGCACCGGGCTATAGCCGGGCGCCAGAGCCCAAACGCCTGACCCTGCCTGGTGTTAGATCTGAAACGCCTGACCCTGATTGGCGTTAGCCAGGCGTTAGAGCTGAAACGCCAACATTAGCCTGGCGTTAGCCAGGCGCCAGGGCTCAAATGCCAGGTCCCTGTTCCGGCTAATTCCGAGTTTTGACGAGTTTAAGTGTTTCCCGATTGGAATAGAAGTCTCCTACACGTTTAGGGGTTGTCCTAAACATATAAATAGACCCCTAAAACACAACTTGATGAGATTCAGAAGGCATACGTAGGATTCGAAGAGAGAAAACCATTGAAGTGACAAAATATTGATTTTTACAGCTTTTATTCATTACTTTGTGGTTCAATTATGCAATTTCTTTTGGGTTTGATTCTTATGAACATGCGTAGCTAAATTCTTTAATCTAGGGTTTTGGTAGAACCCGTTGGCGGATAAACTTATTGTGATATTAATATAGTTTTGATTGGTTGATTAATCTCTATTTGTTCAACTACGTTCTTGTTGTAGTTGATTGAAGGGCCCTCAATTAGCTGTTCCTATTTATTATGTATCTACTTGAGAGAGAGTGCATATTTAGGTAGTTGTTTGAACAACATCACTCCCGGAGTATAGGCAAAAGTCATAACCGAGGGTTTAGAGGTTGGATTAGAGATAACGATACCTCGGGTGCAATCTAAAGTGAACTGTAATGCAATCTAGCTAGCGTAACTTGAGAGAGTGCGTCTAGTAAATTATCATAATTACTTGAGAGAGATTTATGGTAGATAGAGTGTTCATGATTGATAGAGACAACTAATCAAACTATAAGAAGTATCCGAGAAGGAAGTTCACCAACGGGGGAAACCATAACCTTAGACCTTTATCATAATTGTTTACAACACATTGTTAGTAATTGTTAGTTATTATTATTGTCAGTAGAATTAGTAAAACATCGCCAATTTCTATTAAAAAGTCTTGAGAGAATTGATTGAGTAAAAGTTGCGTATTCTAAAGACTTGATTGATACGTAAATGATCAAAATACTATAGGCATGATTTCTAGTGATCAGCTGAAGTGAATTGAAAGAAAGTTCATTGACATTTGTTCCTATAGGCAGGTTTTCTAGTAACACGTAGCAGTAAGAATAATTGCAGCATTTGGATTCATATTTGCTAGCAAATAGTGTGTGTGTGTGCTTCCCCTAATGACATGACTTCTATGGTGCCCGTAGTGATTGAATGACAAGTAAATCACTGTGTCCTATAGGCATGTTGTCTACCCCCTTTTTTACAAACATTAAGAATCTACCCATTCCCCATTTTAATAATACCCAATTGTTCATTACAAAATTATTACATGCCTAATAATAAAGTAATTAGAAACGTGGTACAAATAATGACAGTAGAGCCACACCAAGCCCAAAAGAAATGCGTAGATTGTCTGGGTCTTCAGCAATTCTCATGCAGCATACCCAGACTTTTAACAAGTAGCCACATTCGTCAACACAACCCAGAATCCATATAAGAGCTCAAAGACAAATCAGACAACCATCTTACCAAGCATTGAATCACTCAAACCAACCAACACATAATAGGAAGAAAAGGTTGAGTGGGATAGTTCAGGTTTCAAGGAGTGAGTAAATACCCAGATCCTAGTGTGTCAGAGTTCATAGGGGTCTCAAATGGACCCTGAGCAGTGCTCACACTAGGGAGGTCAGTATTAATAGCCTTAGTAGCCTTGACTTTTAGCCGGCTAATAATGAGAAGTTCAGAACAATATAAGTAACAAATGAGGGAGAGTAGACAATGATTGAGGGACAAAAGTTGGGGGGATACACTTATAACCTAAAGTAGACTTAGCCAAGTTGAGCATACAAATTATCTAATCAAGCAGGTCACAGGACTTAGAAGCAGGTTCAGTAGAATTTGAACATTTAGCAGAGTAGCACACAACAACCACATATTGAAAGAGTTAGGGGAGAAATAAGTTTGCAAGATTTGACAGAAGTTATCATGCACAGATACACAATACTAAACAAGTTAAAACCTAAGAAGTCCAAATTATGCTAAATATACATCTTAGTCTCATAAGACATACATGTTAGCTCTCATCAGGAAGCAAGACTGCATTAAAACATGATAGGGATCACACATTATGACAAGCCAAGTAATCACTGAAAGAACATGGAATTAGGTGAGCCAAAGACATACTGAGGGACATATTAGCAGGGAAGTAAGATCATAGTAGATAGGAAAGGTCTTATCACATATTAAAACACATTATATATGCAAGACAAACATTACAAAGATTCAGAAAAGAGTGGAAAAGTAAGTTCATGTCAAATAGAACATGTAGGTGTTCTAGCATTGACACAGTAGACTAATTACCTAAAGAAGGTCCAGATTCTATTATAGATTCACCCTAATATCATAAGACATACATGTTAGCTCTCATCAGGAAGCAAGACTGCATTAAAACATGATAGGGATCACACATTATGACAAGACAAGTAATCACTGAAAGAACATGGAATTAGGTGAGCCAAAGACATACTGAGGGACATATTAGCAGGGAAGTAAGATCATAGTAGATAGGAAAGGTCTTATCACATATTAAAACACATTATATATGCAAGACAAACATTACAGAGATTCAGAAAAGAGTGGAAAAGTAACTTCATGTCAAATAGAACATGTAGGTGTTCTAGCACTGACACAGTAGACTAATTACCTAAAGAAGGTCCAGATTCTATTATAGATTCACCCTAATATCATAAGGCAGTTCAAACAAATTGAGATGCCTGTTATAAAACCTCAAACAATCACTAGAGGGGTATGAGATCGAGAGAGCATGCTGAGTGACAAAATAGTATAGAAACATGTCATAATTAACAAAGGAAGTCCTAACACATGTCATTACAAGTGTGAAGCATTCAATACAGAGATTCAGGACAAAGCAAGTAAGCATTCAGGCACCAACACACTAGTTAAATGAACTTAAGGAGGTCAAATTATATGGACAAATCGGACCCATATAGCCATGGTCATGATGTATATGGACTAAATATTATCTAGATTCCAACGGTTGAAGTGGAATGACTGGATTCTGAGAGACAGTAGTTTCCATGTTTAGGCAAGTACTAGGTGATACCATAGATTTGTTTATAATAACAAAATAACACACAAAAGGCAAGGAAATCATGGAAAGAATCCATGGTTGAGACAAATTTGGAGAGATTTGAGAGGGCAATTAGGGGTTTTGTGGAGAGGAGAATAGAGGATACAGAGGCGGTGTCTCAAGGGAAATGGGGTTAGGGTTAATTAAAAGAGGAGAATGACGAGGGCCATTGATCTTGAGAGATAAACGGTCATGATTAAAAAATGAATGGGGCGAGTCAATATAATAGGTACCGATCGGGTTTTAGGTTAAGTGGTTGTTTGATTTGGGCCGGAGTTACTGGGCTAAGGTACTGGGCCAATTTGGTCCGAAAAAATCACTCAAAATTGGGCCAGCCTTTTAAACACATATAATTTAGCAAAATAATTTATAAAAATAATTAGTAAATGAGTAAAAAAAAATTTATGCACTAATATGATTAAGAATAATGATTTAACATTATAAAATATATAAAATGCTATTTTTGACACAAATAGTATAATAAGGAGCGTTTGTATATGAATATAGGCTATTATTGCAAAATTAGATAAATAGCTTAAAGATGCTAATGTAATCATATGAAATGAAATAAAACATTTGAAACATATATTATTGGTGAAAATAATAATTTTAGGTAACTAATTCATCACAACAATAATTTGAAGGCGTAATTAATAATTATTCAAGTAATTTAAATGCAGGAAAATCAATTTAAAAGCTCTAAAAACTATGGAAAATTAAGAAAATGCTTGTATAGATTTGTAAACTAAATAATGATGCAAAATTGATATTTTGAAAGTATATATATATTTTGAGAAAATATGAGGGCAAATTTGGGTATCAACAGCTGCTCCTCTTTACCCGGGAATAATGATGATCAATTTTGGCCGAATTGAATGAGGGATGATGTGATTTGGAAAAGATGGGGCCGAACCCTGGTTCTTGAGTTGCATACATATCCCTGGTGTTACGGAAATCAGGCCATGTGTAGTTCTGGATCCAACGGTGAATGAAACCGATGAAGTTGTTATAAGAATAGTCATATGTTTCAGAAAGGGTTCTTTTGGGTGGGACAATATCTGATGAATTTATGCAGAGTCATCAATGTGAATCTGAAACATTACGGATGTATCACTGCATAAATATCTAAATGGTCATAGAGTAAAAAGCGGGTAATTGATAGTGGTCGGTTAAGTTTGAAACAATTACAGGATTTGAACGTTATGAACGGAAACCAGAGCGAATATTGCTCCCGTTAGGAGAACGGTTACTTCCTGGATTACCTGCAAAACTTAAAACACGATGCATGCAAGTATATATGGATTATTGCAAGAATTTAAACATGATGCAAATTCCGTTTGGACCATGAATGTTGTGTTTGGACGATGAGGATGATGTCCTCAGACCATGATATCCTGGGCCCTAAATCATGTGATAAGGGATTCACAAGCCATGAAATGATGTCCTCGGGCCATGAGAATGGTGCCTCTGAACCATGGCGCCTTTGAATAATGATGTGCACTTTTGAGAGATCCTCGGGCCATGGAATAGTGTCTTCTGGCTATGAGGATGATGCCTTCAGACTATGACGCCTTTGGACAAAATGGTAATGTTTCAACCCACGAAATGCAAAGACATGATGTTTGGTCGTATGCGAAGATAAGACAAGACAAGGCTTAGTCTTGGGTAAGATAAGGGCAATGCTTAGCCCTGGGTAATGGAGATAGTATTTAATCTTGAGGAAAAGGCAATGCTTAGCCGTATGCAAGAAGGGGAAACAATGCTTAGTCTCATGCGGGAAAGGAAATGCTTAACCTTATGCAGTTAAGGAGGCAGGGCTTAGCCTCATGAAAATTGGAGACAATGCTTAGTCTCATGCGGGAAAGAAAATTCTTAGCCTCATGCAAATAGGAGACAATGCTTAGTATCATGCAGAAAATGCAATGCTTAGCCTTATGCAATTAAGGAGGCAGGGCTTAGCCTCATGCAAATAGGAGACAATGCTTAGTATCATGGAGAAAATGCAATGCTTAGCCTTATGCAATTAAGGAGGCAGGGCTTAGCCTCATGCAAATAGGAGACAATGCTTAGTATCATGGAGAAAATGCAATGCTTAGCCTTATGCAATTAAGGAGGCAGGGCTTAGCCTCATGCAAATAGGAGACAATGCTTAGTATCATGGAGAAAATGCAATGCTTAGCCTTATGCAATTAAGGAGGCAGGGCTTAGCCTCATGCAAATAGGAGACAATGCTTAGTATCATGGAGAAAATGCAATGCTTAGCCTTATGCAATTAAGGAGGCAGGGCTTAGCCTCATGCAAATAGGAGACAATGCTTAGTATCATGGAGAAAATGCAATGCTTAGCCTTATGCAATTAAGGAGGCAGGGCTTAGCCTCATGCAAATAGGAGACAATGCTTAGTCTCATGCGGGAAAGGAAATGCTTAACTTTATGCAATTAGGGAGGCAGGGATTAGCCTCATGCAAAGAGGAGACAATGCTTAGTCTCATGCAAAGAAAGACAGTGCTTAGCCTTATGCAGTTAAGGAGGCAGGGCTTAGCCTATTATGCGGGAAAGGCAATGCTTAGCCTTATGCAGTTAAGGAGGCAGGGCTTAGCCTCATGCAAATAGGATACCATGCTTAGTATCATGCGAAAAAGGTAATGCTTAGCCTTATGCAATTAGGGAGGTGGGGCTTAGCCTCATGCAAATAGGAGACCATGCTTAGTCTCATGCGAAAAAGGCAATGCTTAGCCTTATGCAATTAGGGAGGTGGGGATTAGCCTCATGCAAAGGAACGATGAGTGATAGTGAGAAATTAGAGTATTTCTTAGCTGGAGATGCTTATGATTGATAATTTGCTATATTGAAGGTTGTGACCTGATGTGTCTGCAGATGATGTTGTCTTATTGTGCCTGCATCCAAAGAAAGATTGTGAGTTTTGTGGAGGAAGGTTGGTCTGTGCTTTCACCTTCTTGCTTTGCTTTTGCTTCTGTCTTGAGATCATGTTTGAGTTACCCTAGGCAGCATCCGACTGTTATGGAAATAAAGTTTTCAAAAAATATGCATGCATTTGATGAGTGTAGTTATTTGAAATATGGTAGTATGCATTATTAAGTAATTTAGATGAACCAATGACTATGAAATATTTTAGAGACATTGCGACCTCCTTGCTTTAGAAATTTGAGGGTCCTTAAAAGTAATTCTTTGATTGTTCTGCATATGGCGAAGTTGGCTAGACTTGCTTTAGAATTTTGAAGGTCCTCCTCAAAATTCTGCCCCAGTTTCTGACCATGGCAAAATTGAAGATTTTATTAAGATGTGACCGAACCCACAGGGCTACGTAGTATCCCCTCTTAAACGGGAATCATGTCAAGCATAGTTCAGTTACATCAAATGAAGGAATGTAAACAATCTAAACATAGTGTCTCTTGACTGCGTCTGAGTTGATAGGTTTTGGCCAAATTTCTCCGTCCATTTCTACAAGTATGAGTGCTCCTCCTGTTAGTCCTCTGTGAACCATGTAGGGCCCTTGCCAATTGGGTGAAAATTTTCTTTTGGCTTTATCTTGATGTGGGAAGATCCACTTTAGCACCAACTACCCCGGTGTGAATTGTCTAGGCCTGACCGTTTTGTTGAAAGCTCTGGACATTCTGTTCTGGTAGATTTGACCGTGACATATAACATTCATTCTTTTCCCATCAATGAGAGCCAGTTGTTCATAGAAACTTCGTATACATTCTGCATCAATGAGTTCAGCCTCTTGTATGATTCTCAAAGAAGGAATTTCTACTTCAACGGGAGTAATGGCTTCAGTACGATATACCAGCAAATAAGGAGTTTCCCCTGTTGATGTGCAAACTGTGGTACGATATCCAAGTACGGCACATGGTATCTTCTCGTGCCATTGTTTGTGATTATCTACCATCTTCCTTAATATCTTCTTGATGTTCTTATTGGCGGTTTCCACAGCTCCATTCATTTGCGGCCTGTATGCTGTGGAATTATTATGCTTGATCTTGAAGGTTTCACACATGGACCTCATCAAATCACTGTTAAGGTTGGCGGCGTTGTTTGATTCTGGTACCCCGAACCGACAAAAAATACGATCCCTAACGAAATCTGCGATGACCTTCTTAGTTACAACCTTGTAAGATGCGGCTTCAACCTATTTTGTGAAATAGTCTATGGCCACTAGAATAAACCTGTGTCCATTTGAAGCGGCGGGTTCGATTGGACCGATGACATCCATCCCCCAAGCGGAGAAAGGCCAAGGTGCACTTGTTGCATTGAGTTCATTGGGTGGCACTCGTATCATACCCGCATGTACTTGGCATTGATGACACTTTTGGACATACCCGATGCAGTTTGTTTCCATAGTAATCCAAAAATATCCTTCTCTTAATATCTTCTTAGCTAAGACAAAGCCATTCATGTGCGGTTCGCAAGTTCCGGCATGTATTTCTTTGAGCAATTTGGATGTTTCCTTGGCATTGACACACCATAATAATCCCAAGTCTGGAGTCCTTATGTACAGAATTCCTCCGCTTCGGGAGAAGTGGTTGGATAATCTTCGGAGTGTACCTTTCTGAGTATGATTTGCGTGCTCTGGGTACTCTCCTTTAGCCAAATATTCTTTGATGTCGTGGAACCATGGATTCCTATCAGTTTCTTCTTCAAGATGAGCACAATAAACTGGTTGATTATGAATCCCTACCAGGATAAGATCGATAAAATTCTTGTCTGGGTGTTGTATCATGGAAGATAAAGTGGCCAATGCATCTGTGAACTCATTCTAGATTCTCGGAACATGTTTGAACTCTATTTTTGGGAATCTCTTCATCAACTCTTGTACATAGTACAAATATGGCAATACCTTGGTATTATTTGTATCCCATTCTCCTAGAACCTGATGTACCAAAAGGTCGGAATCTCCAATTACCAGCAATTCCTGAACGTTCATGTCAATGGCTAGCCTGAGTCCTAAGATGCAGGCCTCATATTCTGCTATGTTGTTGGTACATCGAAACCTGAGTTTTGCTGATACTGGATAGTGTTGACCTGTTTCTGACACTAAGACTGCTCCAATACCCACTTCCTTGAAGTTTGTAGCTCCAAAAAAGAAAATTCTCCAACCATCATAGGCTTCGGTGATATCTTCTCCTACGAATGATACCTCTTCATCGGGGAAATACATTTTCAGTGGTTCATATTCTCCATCTACAGGATTTTCTGCCAGTTGGTCCGCCAATGCTTGCCCTTTGACCGCCTTCTGAGTTACATAGATGATGTCTAACTCACTCAGTAGTATCTGCCATTTTGCTAACTTCCCCTTAGGCATGGGTTTCTGGAAGATGTATTTTAGCGAATCCATCCTTGATACGAGATATGTGGTGTAGGCACAGAAGTAATGCCTCAACTTTTGAGCTATCCATGTCAAAGTGCAGTAGGTGCGCTCCAGTAAAGAATATCGTGCTTCGTAGGGTGTGAATTTATTACTCAGATAGTATATGGCCTGCTCTTTTATTCCCGTCTCATTGTGTTGTCCCAAAACACAACCAAAATCCCCATATAGTACGGATAAATGAAGTAGCAGAGGTCTCCCAGGTTTCGGTGGGATCAGGACAGGTGGTTTGGATAAATATTCTTTGATTTTGTCAAAGGCTTTCTGACATTCTTCATCCAACTTTTTCTGCGTCTTTCTTCAACATTTTGAAAATCGGCTCACAGATCATAGTTGATTGTGCTATGAAACTGATGATGTAATTGAGACACCCTAAGAAACTCATTACATCTTTCTTGTTCTTCGGAGGTGGCAAGTCTTAGATAGCCTTGACCTTTGACGGGTCTAGCTCGATTTCTCGGCGACTGACGATGAAACCTAACAATTTTCCAACAGGGACTCCAAAGGCACACTTTACGGCATTCACTTTCAGATTGAATCTCCGAAGTCGATCGAAAAATTTCCTAAAATATGCTATGTGATCTGTACCCCTTTTAGATTTGATGATGACGTCGTCCATGTACACCTCTATCTCCTTGTGTATCATGTCGTGGAAAATGGTTGTCATAGCTCTTATATAAGTGGCTCCAGCATTCTTCTGGCCAAACGTCATCATTTTGTAACAATACACTCCTCATAGTGTGATAAAGTTTGTCTTTTCAGCATCATCTTCATGCATCCAGATCTGATGATATCCCGTGAAGCAATCCACAAAAGATTGGAGTTCATGCTTGGCACAGTTGTCGATCAGTATGTGTATATTGAGCAAGGGGAAATCATCTTTGAGACTTGCTCTATTTAAATCCAGATAATCGACACACACTCTGACCTTCCTATCTTTCTTTTGAATCGGCACAATGTTAGCCAACCAGGTCGGGAATTCAACCACACTTAGAACCTTGGCTTTGATTTGCTTGGTGACTTCCTCTTTTATTTTCAAACTCATATCTGGCTTGAATTTTCTGAGCTTTTGCTTTACAGGTGGACACATGGGATTGGTAGGTAGCTTATGAGCCACTATGGATGTGCTCAAACCGGTCATATCATCGTAGGACCATGCAAAAATATCCTCATACTCCTTCAAGAAATGGATATTCTCTTCCTTCTCTGACGGTGATAGATGAATGCTTACAAGCATTTCCTTGACTGTTTTGGAATCTCCCAAATTAACTGTTTCAATCTCGTCCAAATTAGACTTAGGCTTGTTCTCGAAGTTTTCCACTTTTCTGACAACTTCCTAAAGGTATTATATTCTCTTCTAGATCCTCTGAATCACTATCCTTATATTGCGTTATCTCATTACATGTCACAATCGTAGGTTCATCAGGATAAGTAATAATAATGCTGTAGAGAGAAAATGTAAAGGATAATAATAAATACTAAAACAACAATCCATTGATAAAGAAGAAAAAAGTTAAACAAGTGAAGTTCGTTGATTCGAGCAATTATTTCAAAATAAAATACGCTTAAAACAAAATACTGAAAATGTCTAAGATGTTCATAAAATTGCTTTCAAAAATAAATGATGCGAATTGCTAGGCTACCCAGGAAATTGACGGGCCCTTGATGGCGCAGCAGTCCAGTTCTTGAGAACAAATCCCTTCTCCACGATCTGAATAATAAGGCCTTCCTCCTCCTTCTCCTCAACTATCGCACTGCAATCCATGTCTTCATCATCCAGAAATAGATTCCTTTTTCCAGCTAAAACTCATCTCCTTCGGACCCCCACATCATGTCAGATTGATGAAATGACTGGTGCAGATGTGGTACTAGTTTTTTTAGTGGGTAATAAGGACCACGCCATGGTGGCGACCAATTCTGATACTCTTGCCAGGTGTATTCATACCCAAGCCCAAAAGTTGTGCCATGATGCTTTAGCTATATCAGTTTGGTGATCCCCTGGAGATTCTTTCCGAGACCCTTTCCGGGTTCATACCCTGTCCATGACAATATGCTTTCTATCTTACTGCTCCACCATTTTTCTTTCTCAATTGCATTGACGCGCTCGATGTGATAGTATGTTTCTCCACCCAACTTCCTTCTATTCTCGACGACCGGAACAATCAGATTGGTATAAATGGGTTTAATTCTGTCCCCATAGATGATCACTTCCTGATGGTTCCACTCAAATTTCACGTCCTGGTATAGAGTAGAAGCTACAGTCCCAACGGCATGTATCCAAGGTCGTCCCAATGATAGGTTGTAGGTAGGATATATATCCAACACTTGAAACTCAACATCAAACCAGGTTGGGCCCTTCTATAGGCTGAGGTTGGTCTTCCCAATTGTGGTCCTTTGAGACCCATCAAATGCTTTCACATTCATACTTTATGCTCGTATCTCGTGCATGCCTTTACCCAATCTTATTAGAGTAGTTAGTGGACATATGTTGAGACTCGAACCCCCATCTATCAAAACTCTGGCAATGAATTTTTCCTTAAACTGTTGTGACTTAGTCCTTTTGGTGGTAGCTCGTCTTCATGAAAATTGATCTTGTGGCTTTCCAACACTTTCCCTACCATGTTGGCCATATCTCCATTGGTGATGTTATTGGGTACATAGGCTTCGTTCAACACCTTCATCAGGACATTCCTATGTGCCTCGGAGTTTTGCAGTAGTGATAAAATGGATATTTGAGTAGGGGTTTTGTTCAGATGGTCAACCATAGAGTATTCTCTTGCTTGCACCTTTCTCCATAGGTCATCCGGGCCGGTCTCAATGACATGCGACTTAGATGTAGCTTCTTTGCTCGTTCCTCCCAAATTCTCGGGTGTATAAACCCTACCGGTTCTGGTCATGCCTTGCGCTGCACCTGTTTCTTCCATTTTTTCTTTTCCTTTTCTTATTGCTTCCGCAACATAATTCCATGGTATAGTATTAGACTTATAAGACGGCGTAGGTGCTGCCATCATGGTGAATGGTGTTGTCACTTCAACTTCAAACGGAGTTGGTGCGGCTACCTCAACTTCAATTGGTGCCTGGGTTTGTACCACGATCGGTGTGAGAGTGACTGGAGATGTTTTAGGATTATCATGTTCTCGAATGAGTCCAATTAGCCCTTCTAGGTCCCATTCTTCATCGGTCTCTGTCACGTTTACCCCTTCACCCTTGTGATCCGGGAGAGGATTGTTACAGACATTGGGTGCATCCTCGTTTTCCTGTGTGACTTTAGTGTCAATTAATGTCTTAATCTTATCCTTCAAAGTACGGCCCTCATCAATAGTATGACCCTTTATGCCTGAGTGATAGGCGCATGTCTTATTTAGGTTAATCCATTGGAAGAGTTTTCCATAGCAACATCGGGAATGGGAGTGACATAACCAGCAGCCTTTATCCTCTTGTATATTTGGTTTATGGTTTCAACAATTGGAGTGTATTGTTTGGGCGGTCTGCGGTCAAAATTTGGTCTAGGTTTTTGGTAATTTTGACGGGCTGATGGTGAGTGGTAGTATGCTGATTGGGTGTTATAAGTGTGGTAGGTGGCGGTAGGTTGTTGGTATCTAGGGGGTGAAGGCTGGTACGTGGGTGGAGGCGTTTGATATGTGAGAGGAGACTTTGGAACTTGGGCTACCATTACTGCACTCACTTCTTTCTTCTTGGAGATACCTCGTGATTGCAAAGATTTATTTGTGTCTTGGAGTGCTTCAAAGTGTGTCACCATTCCGCTTTTTATCACTTCTTCTATTCTTTCTCCCAACTTGATGATGTTAGAAAATTTATGGTTTTCAATAACAATTAATATTTTGTAGTATTGTGGGTCATGAGCTCTAACGAAGAACTTATTCATCTGTTCTTCTGCAAGCGCCGACCTTACTTTTGCGGCTTCAGACATCCACCGAATAGCATACTCGCGAAAAGTTTCCATTGGTTTCTTCTTGAGATTCTGAATGTAGAAAATGTCTGGTGCATTTTCTGTGTTAAACCTAAACCGATCCATGAAATCCGATGCCATGCTCATCAAATTAACCCACTTCTTTGGATTCTGATTGATGTACCAATACAAGGCGTTTCCGGTGAGGCTCCTCATGAACAACTTCATACAGATTCGTTCATCCTTGCCAACCCCTACAAGTTTGTCACAATATATTCTCAAATGCACCTTCAGATCACCAGTTCCGTCGAACATTTCGAACTTAGAAGGTTTGTAAACCTACGGCAGTTATACATCTGGATGAATACACAAATCCTCATAATTCAAACCCTCAATGCCTTTGCCACTTTCGACACTTTGAACTCTGCCAGCAAGCTTCTTGAGTTCTTCTGCCTCTTGATGAGCAGGTCCTTCTTGGTGGATTCAGGTATATATAGGGTCTGTTGTGGGGTATGGAGTAAAGTTTCCACATATATGGGATTCCTTTGATGGACTTCGAGAATCTGGGCATAATAGTGGTCATTGGTTGAGTTTTGGGGATCAAGGGTAAGCTGTGGTTCGTTTTGAGGAGTGTGGTAAGTGGTGGTTTGTGGATATTGAGTTAGATGTTGATGGTGTTGTGAAGGAGTAGGTACTAGTGTAGGATTATGGTTTTGAGGAGGTGTGGTGTATTGATGAGGAGCAGGAGGATTTTGCGAATTTTGATTTTGTGTGTTTTGGGGAGGTGTCGGGTTTCGGGCGTTTGTGTTTTGTTGGTTGATGTCAGGGACGTTTAGAGTGAGGAAAAGGTTTTCCAAGTTCTGGACCTGCTCAAGATCCCCTTGTAGCTCCAATATTTTCTGTTCCAGACGTAGGACCAAATCATTCTGTGCTGGAGTACTCTGACCATCTGAAGTTTCAATGTTCTCTGCGTGGGTAGCGTTGCCTTTTATAATACCACTCATATCATTCATTTTTGCATATCCTTTGTTCTTGAGATCACATGGTGGAGGAGGAGGTAGAGGACCTTTGTATCTGGTGTGATACCCTGACGATGCCAGTATGCACGAACCAACCTTGGGGAATGGGAATAAACAAAGAAAAGAAAAATAAAAGGGTAACCAAGTTAATAAGAAGTATTAAAAGAATGTTTATGATGTGTTGCAAAATTATGTAATAAATTCGCGTCCTAATTTGAGGGACCTCATTGTGCCCGAGGTAGGCCTAAGCGACACATAGACTTAGAGAAAATTGATTCCAATAATTGCGCCATTTCATTAATGCGAAAACGAATCAAATCCTTACTAAAACGACAATAATGTGAAAGTCACTAATGGCATTGGCCTTATTACAATCAAAATCTAAAACGAATCTACAGAGCAGTAAAGACATTGTTTCATAATCTACTTGGCCCCTAAAGGACCTTCTTCATGCTTGGACTTTTTGGATCCGTCGATCAGGTTCCCCAGGTCCCGCATATCCAAAAGTAGGTAAGCCCTCGTTAGATGCCCTCCTTCATTGCCTTCCGTGTTTTGACAATCCGAGAGTCTCTTTCTCATATTTCCCTCAAGTTCCATTATCCCTTGCTCCAAATATTCCAATCTCTCTGTTGATTTAGTAGCAATTTGTCTCCATTCATTGATTGCTTCCATATCCACTTTGTGTTGTTCCAAATGCCTAACTTCAGACTCGAAGACCCTCTTGCGCAGCATCCTATACTTGAATTGTGCTTCAACAGTGTCATCTATAACCCTATTTTTCAGATTAATTCCTGGCTTGACATCCCCGCTATATCATCTACCAACCATGATAGGTAGAAGTACACATGGCCGACATGATACCTGTCTGGATCAATAGTATCTTTCTCCACAATGACCTTTTGATTCCACATATGCTGTGCCTCGAACTTGAATGGAATGATGTTCCCTTTAAAATCAGCTTTGTACTGGACCATGTTGGAAACCCGAGGTATAACCTGTTTTCTTCCCGCTTGCCTCATTACCCTTATTGGAGCATAAGGATAGATTCCTCTTAACCCGATCATCACTAGATGAGTAGTTTATCTTGATCTGATGATGAACTCACTGCTAGGGAACCATTCAGACATCAAATGTACCTTTTCGTTAGTCATATTGCTGAAGAAACGCACCCAGCTCACAATATTTCCAGGTTGCGCAAACCTATCTGGGATAAGTGTCATTCTCTTTGGATGATGGTAAGCTATGTAGTCATTCAATGGTCGTCGCAGAAGCTCTTGGCGATATTCACTCTCTGGAAATGTTCTAATAACCAAACCTGGAGCAACAGATTACAACCCTTGAAGTGTCTATACCCCTGCTCGCATCAATCTAGAGCGCTGTACATTTCGGCCAAGATCATGGGTATGATAGTGTAAGTTTGTCCCTCGATTCCTTCCATTAGAGTCCTAGCGACCACGGTTAAGCGAGTGTGGATTCTTTCCCTTTTAATCGTAATATCACCAACCCCAAGAAGCAGACAGTGAACACAAAAACACGACGGTGCATCCAACCCTAGGAAGTGATGGAGAGTTCATCATGATGAAGGCGATATGACTTGCTATGACCATAACGTTCATAAAGGTATTCAAACGGGGTGTATGACTTCTTCAGACAGAGTAACTCATCATTTTTCTTGAAACCCAACATTTTAAAAAAACCGCGGGGAGTGCGATTTTATGGTACTAATAAACCCGGACTATCCCATGTCAGCTTAGCGAAGCCTCCTATTTCCTATAAGAGAGGAGTCATTTCTATGTCACCAAAGCGGAAGACAATTCTTTTCTCATCCCAAAACATAGTGGCAGCCTCAATTAATGCCCTATTTGGCCGAATGTCCAATAAGGACGGTAAATTACCGAGGACCCTTTTCACATGATTCTTGTCACTAGGTGAGAGGTTCTTCCACCAATCAAGCAACAAAGGTGGGATTTTTTGAACCATGCCGAACCTGGGGTCTTCGTGCTTTATTTTCTGTAAACAAATAGAGTTAGCCCTTCCCCCTCCAGATCTGACTATTACACATTAATGATCAAAATACCGGCATATTTTCTCCAAGTAATGCACATAACATGATGGTGTCCATTGGGACTATGGAAATCCCGTCGGACTTTGGACAAGGCTTATCTTAGTGGATTATCACATGGACAATGTTCTAACCCATACTAGGTTTGACATGATGAATGCATAGTTGATATTGGAGCGAGGTTTCTAGAAGGGTCTAGACCGGTACTCTAAAGTGGAAAACTTGAGAGGGAAAGGCACGGGACCGTCGACTGCATCACTGATTAACTAGTCTACGCAATAAGCCTTTCCGATTTAAAAAGGTAATTTTGGAAGATCACGGACACTCATCAAGTGACGCTATGTTATTAATCGGGCACGAGTGGAATATGATGTGGAGCATGCTTTATGCAAAGATAATAACACGTTTCCAAGTATTTGCATGATAAATATGTAAAATCAATAAATACAATATTAAGGTAAAACAAAAAAGACGTAAAAGGAAAGACAAAAGAAGAAGTTAGTTCGTGAATATAGGGAATGAAACAAAGCAAGAAAGGGAGTAGGGGCGGGAGTGACATGATACAACAATCTTTAAACAAATGAAGAGCAGTTTAGAGCAAGTAAAGGTAAATAGGAAAAAGGATGTGCATGTTATAACCAATTTAAGCAAATGAAGGTGAAGAAGGGAAGGGATGTGCATATTATAACGAATTTAAACAAGTAAAAGGAAAATGGGAGAGTGATGTGCATGTAGCAGAAAATAAAGAGGAAAACGTGTTTGTAACAAAGAAGAATGATCCACATAAGCCAAGTTTGATATGGTAAGAGCCTAAGTGTAAATACCCAGCAAAGTCGCCATGCTGTCGCGCCCTTTTTTCTTGCGAAATCGGGGTTCGACATGTGACAACTCTTTTAAGGAGGTATTAAAAGAGGAGAGTCGCCACCTAACGATTTTAAGCTGAGTTAGAGCACATATTTGCAAATGACTCTGGTTTAACTGGTCAAGCTACTAAAGATCGGGTAAGGGCTCAAGTTACCTCAAAGAGAAGGTGTTAGGCACTCCTCGAGGTCCAAAACTGTGGGTCCCGGCCGAACTTAAATTATATGGATTAGTCTATGTGATCAAGTAAGCAAAGAGAGTAAAACATCTAAGAATTTCATTACAAAGAGATCTTGAATAGAGAGGTACAACTATTTTAATTCTACTGGAAAAGAAAGAAAAAGAGGAGGGGGGTGGGGTGTCTTAAGTTTTTTATCCTAAAGGATCAACCCGTGCAACATAAATAATATTTTGTAACTCCCTTGAGATAGGGTGTTACTCATATTATTCAGCAGGTACAGACTATCATCTCCTGCTACCCGATTACTATGTTAAAGTTGTTTACCTAAGAGCGCTCTAATTCAATTCTAAGCCGTGTCCTACACGTGCACTACCCGTCACATACCTATGGTCCAGGAGGTTTTGGACCCCTATTTGGATGGTTCCAGAATTTATCTAGGCTGCTCAGAAATGTCAAAGCTAGGCGACATACAAAACACATTGGACTTCAAATATGGGCAGTTAAGGGCTCAAAATTGCCTCCACACTTAAGCAACAAATGCACGCAAGACAAATTTTCATGTTAGGAAATTCATAATTAAGAATCTCAATCCCTATAGACATGATTTCTACGTGACAAGGTATCAAAGCATACAAGCAGTTTCAGAGGCCAGGCGCTGCTCATAGACAGGATTATTGATGTGGGGCTATAATTCCATAGTTTCGTACATTATTTGCCTTGTATTTTACATGCTTCAATGATAAATTACACTTTATTTGCGCTTAATGGAGTCTATTTTATGTGTAGGTGAATTGGAGATGAAAGTAGAACAAAAGGGATAAACGTTAAAAGTGTGCGCGAGAACAGTGAAAAGGAGAGGCCAGGCAAAAGCCAGCTCAACCAGGCTTTAGCCTGGCGAGGCCAGCCAAAGACCAGGTCCATTGCGAGTTTTGAAGCTTTATTTCGACTCCTGGTTTGACTGGGACTTGACCTACACGTTTAGGTTTTTTCCTACACATATAAATAGACCCAAAAACGTCACTTGGAGCAGAGCTTTGTGATCGGAGGAAAAAACATCACGCTTGAGGGAGGCTTTCAACTAGTTTTTCTTCTCTTCTTTTCCTTTAATCTCATAGTTTATTAGTTCTAGAGTTTTGGGTGCTACATGAACATTGCAGTTCGAAGCTTGAATTGTTCTTATTAATTTATAATTTGGTTTATTTATTCAATCTTGCGCTTAATTATTTGATTGTTTGATCACCAATTGAATACTTTCTACGAATCTAGTATTGAACTCGGAAGAGGGAATTCTAGATTGCGTATAAGATTGAGTAGAGCAAGATTACTCTGAGGGGGGCAGATTTGCGGTTAGGATATGCATATACCTAATCGCCTTGCTTAGTTACTATATGGGAATTGTTAATGCGTTCTTGTTAATTCTAATTCCATAGGAATATAGGCGTTAGATTAGCTTGAATAGACGAGTAGTACTTCGGGAGAAGGCTACGAGTAATATTAACCCTGTCAATCAATAAACTAGATAAATTAATTAGACGATTTAAGTGGAAGACTCAACGAGATTGTTAGCTAACCCATAGCTCTAGAATATTGGCTCTCATTGAATTCGTGTCTAATTTCGCCAACTTATTTCTTTAATCTCTTAGTTTGTTACTCTAGATTAGTTATAGTTAATTAATCACACTTTAGAAAATTGCTTGAATGGATTAATTGTCTTAGTTTAATTTAGTTTATAGTTAATCACAAGTCTCTGTGGGTACAATATCTGTACTTACAATCCTATATTACTTGTTGACCACGTATACTTGCGTGTGCATTTGGGAGCAACAAGTTTTTGGCGCCGTTGCCGGGGACTTAGAAATTAACTAGTCTACTAGACTAGATTTTTACTTTTTGTTAATTCAAGTTTTTATTTTTATTTTTATCTTAGTTTAGTATTTTATTTATCTTTGTTCATATGGCATTTTGGAATGATAATTTGTCGAATATTGGTTATTCTTATTATGGTGATCCTTGTCCATATTGTGGAGGACCACCATTATGGCAAATTTGTGCATCTCAATCTTATGTGTGGAATTTTGTAATGTGTGTGGTTGTCAAGGTGGACATTGGGATAGTTTTCCTAATTCTTGTTATCCTCAGATCTCTTATTATAATGTTTCTAATAATGTTTATGAGTTTGATAGGAGCTGTCACACCTCTTTTTTCCCGAAAGGGTGGGGATAAGGGAGTTTTTCCACTTTAAGCGACATTATTCGGATTTGGGATTCTTATTAGTTTTCAGAGTCGCCACCCGGATTTTTAACGATGTTCCGGGACACCGTGTGATTTTTAAAATCCCAAACCGAGAAATTTTTGACTATGTTTTGATTTGTCTGCGACTAGAAATCCGAGTAAGGAATTCTGTTAACCCGGGAGAAGGTGTTAGGAATTTTCGAGTTCCGTGGTTCTAGCACGGTCGCTTAACTATTAATATTTGAACTAAATTATCTGATTATTTACATATTTTAGCCTATTATGCATTTAGCCGTTTAATTTTTAACCGCTTTTAGTATTTATGAATTTATCTTGAAACAAGTCATGATGTCGTGCACTTGTTTGTTTTTTGGACATATTATAACCACGCCACATGAAATGCAGCGTAATTACAACATGTGATTTTTATTATTTGTTTTGAGTTAGAGTCGGGGATGTGAGTTGCCACACCCGAGTGTAGATTATATAGTCATGACTATGGTCATGACGGTTTTAAAATGCCTATTTGAGGCGATACTCAATTATTCTCTAAGTTTTGGAATTTTTATCTAAAAGAGGTATTTTAGTTTTACGGGATATGTATATAAACCACTTTCGGTATTTTATGGATTTATCTTGAAACAAGTCACGATGGCGTGCACTTGTTGTTTTTGGACACATCACAACCGCGTCACATGAAATGCACCCGCGATTGCTACGTGTGATTTTATTATTGTTTGAAGTTAGGGTCGGAGGCACGAGTTGCCACACCCGAGTGTAGATTATGGTTATTTGAAGTAATATTTGATTACTTATTAAATTTCAAAAAAATAAGTATTTTTCAAACTAAAAGATATGTAGAAGTTTGTTTAAGCTTAAATTCATTAGTCTAAAGGACAAAGGGCTTGAGCTATGGCCATATTTTAGCCCAATCTTGGGCTATGGCCATTTTTAGCCCAATTGTTATTTTACTCTCTTTGGCCAATCCTAATCATGCTATTTGTGAAGGAAGTAAAGCTGTATTAATTCCATTAAAAAGCATGTCAACAATGAAAGGTTTACAGGAAATCTAACAGATTATTGATTCACAAATTACATATTTGAAGAGCCCAGTTAACACATTCAGCTATAGTAGAACAATTTTATTAATTTCATGTGGCCTAAATACATGCCTTTCAAATCATGATTCATATGTATTAGGTCTTACATTGGAATGTTCATACATCTATCGTTGTAAATTCAGAAAATCTAATAAGATGAATTAAAAATGTTTTGAATTACGAATTCCTGTTTTGTATATTTTTGAAAGTCGTGATTGTTTCCGGAATTTGGATAAATGTTTACAAGGAGATTTCAGACAGACTAATTTGGGTACAAATTCATACGAAATGCTTTTGAATAGCAAATCTATAATTATACATTTAAATATTCATCAGAGACGAAAAGAAACAGTTTTTTTTGGTAAATCATAGGAATTTTAAGAGAACAAATTTTTTAAAACTTGGAGTCTTCAGACAAATTCATTTTATACTGAAATTATACAAAGGCATTTCAGATCCTAATCAAATATTAACAATCCCTAAGACAATAATTATTGAAATGAAGGTATAACCTTATGGCTTTTGGGCTTTTGTCTCATCTAGGCCAAATAGCCTGAGAGTCCAGATCGAATCAGGCCTTAGCGGGCTGGCCAAGCTTCATAAAGTGAAGCAATAAAAAACTAGATATGAATTCAATAATGTCTAGTCTTTATTAAAACTCTATACTATTACATTTCCAACTTTTGCTATAAAATACTACTTCTAAATAATGAAATAAGAAAAGAAAAACTGAGAGGCTGCTGCTCCTGTGCAAGCCAGCAGTACCTCAAGGACTCAAACCTGCATTTCATCATTGATTTTTAAAACCATAAGTCTTAAGATTTTAATGCATGGACATCATTATAAACAGATTTTTATGCATCCCATAGAATGAATCTGACCATTAAAGGGGTCAGATTCAACTCTAATGATGCTCTACTACACATAATACAAAAAAAGAACATACAAACAACTTGAATAAACTAACACATATTTGGCTAGCACGTTTGAATTTAGCATTCAGATTTGAGCAAGAAAGGAACTGAATAGGTAATTTTAAGCAGATATAGGCATGTCTATCTATGAAAATGAAGTTACAGTGAAAAGAAATTGAAGAACATTGATATTTCACATTACTTTTTACATTCAGCAATTCTACTTCATGTAAGGTGAAGTTTACATACCTTGAAGTAGAAGAAAATAACAGCAAAGTTGAAGACCAAATAAAGGTCAGAAAAAGAGGCTCTTGTGAGCTTAATAACGACAGTAAACAGTCAGAAATCCAAGGAGAGAATACCCAATAGGAATAGCAGCTTAAAACCAAGAAAAACCGAAAGTTTTGGAAGAAATCAATAGCCAAAAACTACTCCTTAAACCCAGAACTAGGCAGAATCAGATTTGATACCTATTTGTATTTTTGTTTTTTGATTTTTCTATTTCTTCTCAAATTCTAAGGAGAGATTTCAGAATAGAAAATGAAAGCTGTGTATGAAGTCAATTTTTCAGTGCTAAAAATGCAGAGAATTCCCTTCAAAATCTATGTATATTTCCATATTTTTCAGTAGTCAAAAAAGTTCCCATTTACTGGTAAAAAGTGTGTGTATATACAGGGATATTTGGGATAGGATATGCTTAGTATATTCCTTATCCAATAAGCTGAAAATAGTACAAATGCAGCTGTCAACCCTATCTTTTTAGGACAATTGCACCTATTCTAGAAAATTCTAGCCCTTGAAATTACCTTTTTAACCCTAAAAAATCTGATTTCTTTATTCCATAAGGTTCTTGGGTTGTTACACCCAAGATTCCCTTCCTAAAAATTCTATACTACCCCTTAAAGTCTCTAGAATTACCCTTAGGTAACTAGGGTTGAGCTGATTGGGGTTAACTATTAACTTGGGTTAGTTAATCCTAATTAGCTTACTTTGGTTAATTAAAACTAATAGTTCTTCTTAACTAGCATTAGGACTTAATTAATTAAGGGTGCTCAATTAGTTTATTCAACTGATCCTTGGTCTTAGTTAATTATATTAGTAACTAAACTCTTAATGAAGTTAGGAGCCTAATTAACTAATCAATTAATCTTGGTGAATGATTAATCTTCAAACTATACTAAAGTTAGGGTGATTAATCAAATGGAGGTAGACAGTAGCATTTAGAGAGGAGATAAAGCGACAGTAAAGGTATTCTGGAAAACTTAAGCATGAATCAGTAAAGCTAACTATTAATTTTAACAAGTAGAACACCTAATAAATCAATGATGATTAACAGGAAATCCTAAGTGACTAAACATGGTTGCAAAACAGTCAGGAATGTGCATAACATGTTAAACACTGAATTAATCAAATCGAAGGTAGTGCGAATCAAAGAAGAAAAGTCATACATACAGACATTGACAAGACCTAAGTTAGGAAACATGGTTATCAGAGAAACCTAATTACTTAATTGACGAGAACAAATCAAAACATGACTGTCATGAAATACATTTAGAGCTTAAACTAAACGATGAGGAAGAAATATGAACATGTAGAAGAAGACAATGAAAGAAAACAAAAAATCAAAACAGTGATACAACAATAAAAAAAACAGTGATTAAACCACGACATATTCATGCTAATAGTACAAGAAACAGTTAGAAAGGAAGGGGGGATACTCGTTAAAGGGTTTGGCCGGAAAAAATGGGAGATCGCTGGACCTTGGCCGGTCTCCGGTAGGGTTTGAAAATGACTCAAACCCACAGAAATCAATAGCCCTTAGTGAGAGCCATCGACCCATGTAGGTGAGAGCCATTAAAAGTCTTCGAATCTGCCGGATGTGGAGTTTTAGGGTTTCCGATTTTTAGATCTGAAATTTGAAGAATTTGGGCGGGTTTTTGATGAAATCAATGGTAGGGGGTGATTGAGGATGGAGAGAGGATCATCTAGGCGAAATTTGGGCTTGATTGGGTGAAGCTCCGCCGCTGGAGGCGATTTTCGGTCGACGGAGGATAGTTGTTCTGGGCAGCTAGGGTTTTTATTTAGAGAGAAGAGGGAGAGACGAGTGGGGAGGGGGTTTTTAGACTTTTAGTTAATGGGGGTAGGGGGGTTTGGAACAGTTATATACCTCAAAGGTCCTTAGTTTAGGACCATTGGATCAACAAAATCCAACGGCCAGGAGGTTTGGGGGTGAAACGGGGTCGTTTGGGATGGGTGTTGGGGCCGGATGGGTTATGGGGTAATTGGGCCGGGGTGTAGAGAAGGGTTCTTGGGCCTGGGCAAGTCAACCCAGGCCTAATTTTCAGTTCTTTTTTAATTCCTAAACCAATTAATTAAATTCAAACCTAATTAAATCCAAAAATTTAGTATTTAATTTTAAACCTTATTTTCATCTAATTACATATTAATTAAGAATAAAACAACTAATTTTATATTCCTAATTAAGTCTATGATTTATTGGATAAAATGATTAATTTTTAGTAATTAGTTGTTAAAAACCATGTTTCATCAAATAACCACTATTCGTCCATTTTTAATTCAATTAATTACAAATAATAAGTTCATAATTCTTTGATAATGGTGCTGCGATCTTAATAATTTTAAAAGATGAATTATGAATATGCAAACAATTCAAAATTGATCACTAAAAATCAACCAAAAATTCATAAAATCAATTGATTTATTGAGATTTTTATAGGATGACATGGTGAGTAAAAATCACGTGCTCACAGCTGCCCCTCTTTGCTGGGAAACACGAAGAGTTTTCGGGCAAAGATCAAGTGCGCAGCAATAAATGACTTTTACCCATTCATATGTTCCATTGTGAAGCGTTCTGGAAAAGCTTGACCGAACCCTGCTTCATAGGTTGCCTACATATCCTTGGCTGTAAAGGAATCAGGTCAGTGTTGTTCTGGAAGATTTGGTAGCTGGGACTACCGAGTAACTGTGATTTCACTGCGGTTGCTGCTGCTGATCTCCTTATTACACCCAAGTACAAAACGAAGGACTAACTAAACCTATCAGCTACTAGTTACAAGATTCCTATCAAAGACTTGGTCTTGAGTCTTGGTCTTCTGTCGACTCTGACCTGGATCTTGATGCTTGTTAGCCGCAGGTGCTAGTTTCGTCTTATAGTTCCTTGGATCAAGGCAGGATATACTGGACGGATGACTTCAATTTCGTCCTGAATAGTCCCTATCTTCTCCATTTCTGCACTTTTGGATTCACTCTTCTCTTTCCTCTTTTGTTTTATTATCTTGGATCGAAACTTCTTCTTTTGGTCGTCTCGAGTTCCAATGTCCTAAAAATGTAATCTGCGCAAAAAACAAAAACAAACGAACAAAATTTTCTGCCCCAGTTTTCACTAGGAAAATTTCGTGAATTATTGTAAGGAAACTCTATATTATTTTGTTATTGAAAGCGGTGAAAAGCCGGGAACAATGCATCCGGAGTTATTGCAGACTAGGGAGTGGATACCCTAAATCTCAAAGCAAAATCTACTGGGGTGGCAAAATAAAATCAACTAGGGATTGCATACCCTATGCTAGAAAAGAAAAGCATCAATCAGGGAGTGTATACCCTTAATTGAAAAAGAAAAACATCAATTAGGGAGTGTATACCCTTAATTGGCATCGACTAGGGAGTGTGTGCACCCATGTCGGGAAAAGAAAATCAATTAAGGAGTGTATACCCTTAATTGGAAAAGCAGGACATTAATTAGGGAGTGTATACCCTTAATTGGAAAAGTAAAACATCAATTAGGGAGTGTATGCCCTTAATTGGAAAAGAAAAGCATCAATTAGGGAGTGTATACCCTTAATTGGAAAAGTAAAACATCAATTAGGGAGTGTATGCCCTTAATTGGAAAAGAAAAGCATCAATTAGGGAGTGTATACCTTAATTGGAAAAGCATGACATCAATTAGGGAGTGTATACCCATAACTGGAAAAGTAAAACATCAATTAGGGAGTGTATACCCTTAACTGGAAAAGAAAAGCATCAATTAGGGAGTGTATACCCTTAATTGGAAAAGTAAAGCATCAATTAGGGAGTGAATACCCTTAATTGGAAAAGTAAAACATCAATTAGGGAGTGTATACCCTTAGTTGGAAAAGACAAGCATCAATTAGGGAGTGTATACCCTTAATTGGAAAAGCAGGAGATCAATTAGGGAATGTATAACCTTAATTGGAAAAGTAAAAACATCAATTAGGGTGCGTATACCCTTAATTGGCCTTGACCAGGGAGTGTATACCCTTTTTTTGAATGAATGCAGGAAGGGTTTTTGGAGAAAACATCTCTTTTGGAGTTGTTGCTGCAGAATTTATTTTAGCTCTTGCGCCTTTTCTCTTGGTTGCACCTGCTTTTTGCACGGTTGCATTTGAGCTGCACCTGTTTCTTATTTCAACAAAGAACAATTTGTTAGTTTGAAGCTGTGGTTGGTTTTGCGGACATGATTTTCGACTACTTGATCTCAGTTCTTTTGACGAGGATCTCAACCACTTGCTTGCTTGCTGGGGATTGGGTTTCATCTCTAATCCCGGGGACCCTGGCTTTCTAGATTTACCATGGTGATCGGTCATGTGGGACCCAACATTTGACTTTATTTAGCCTCTGTAGGCCTTTCACTTGCTTTTTCCTTTTGGATTTTCCGAGTTTTGGGGAAGTTTCGGCCCCTCAAATTCTGCTGCAACAGTTAGTCGCATGGGACTTAACCTTTTCAACTTTGCTTCGCCTTCATCGGCCTCTCATTTCCGTCTTAACTTTAAAACATTTGGAGCACTTTGGCCTTTCAACTTTGCCGAGAAAGTTACCCACGTGGGACTTAATCTTTCACTTCATTCGCCTTTATAGACATTTCAATTTGATTTTCTCCTTCCAAGAGTTTTATGTTTGAAGCATGGGCCGTTGCGGCTAGTCGGGATCGACTCAATGCCCCTGATGAGGCTTAGTGCCCTTTGCATGTTGTCTTGCGTTAAACGAGAATCCTGTAAATCAATTTTGCCATCTTTTCTTTGTTTTACCTTAGAAACCGAGTCAGACTGAAAGGGATTGAAAGAGAATAACAAAGAAATGGAGACAATGAATTTTGACAAGAAATATCCCTTTCGGGGAAGAGAAGAAGGACTTATCTGGAGTGTACGTGGCCTTCAATGAACATGACATGCGTCTTGGACTGGATGCCTGATCTATATAAACCATTCTGATTCTCTGAAATTCGTCACAACTTTTAACTCGAGGTCGAGAAACCTTGCCCCAGACCATGTTGATATCAGTAAACAAATCACCCTCTTTTCGATTAGCGATGCCCTGTTCGGGTTTTCACCAACTAACCTCTCTCATTTCTCTTCTCGCCATCGCCCTATAGTGCTTTTTGCGAGTTTTCACTAACAAGACTCTCTCATTTTTAATTTCTCTACTCGCCATCGCCTTATGGTGCCCGTATAGGTTTTCACCGATAAGACTCTCTCATTTTTAATTTCTCTACTCGCCATCGCCTTATGGTGCCCGTATAGGTTTTCACCGATAAGACTCTCTCATTTTTAATTTCTCTACTCGCCATCGCCTTATGGTGCCCGTATAGGTTTTCACCGATAAGACTCTCTCATTTTTAATTTCTCTACTCGCCATCGCCTTATGGTGCCCGTATAGGTTTTCACCGATAAGACTCTCTCATTTTTAATTTCTCTACTCGCCATCGCCTTATGGTGCCCGTATAGGTTTTCACCGATAAGACTCTCTCATTTTAATTTCTCTGCTCGCTCGTGTTCGATCCAAATAGCTGTATCTTCTTATTTTGACTTTCCTTTGCTGATCGATCAGAAGGACTTGAACAGGATTTGGGGGTAAAAATAATTTGAATTGAATTATAACTTTGGAACTTTTCAGGCGAATCATTGCCGAATCTCAACACTTGCCCCAGCTTAAACTCTAGGGGAAATGTGAAATTTTATTTTGGTGTGACTGAACCCCAGGGAGAGGCTGCCTACGTATCCTTTCAGAATCAAGTCGAACGTAGTTCAGGGAAACATTTTGTTTTTGTTTTGATTTTTCTATTGATTTTTCTTTTGTTCTTTTTTTTTTGCATTCTTTTCATTTTTCATTTTTTTTTCAATAACACTTCCGGGTTCCAAAGAGGGTAATCAAAGAAGGGTAACCGGCTCAAAGGGTTTGCAAAAGGGTTAATGGTGTTTGGGTAGCGAGAATGAAAGCCTTCGTCACCTCAATCGGAGAACATTTAATATTATATGGAGGATCAAACCTAGTACCTTTTGACTGCATCTGCATTGACAACCGTTTCGGGGTCATTTCCTTCGAGGTCCCCCCAGGTATAATGCTCCTTTTGGTAGCAATTTCCTTATGATGTATGGACCTTTCCAATTCAGGGCGAATTTTCCTTTCGCCTCTTCGTTGTGCGGGAGGATACGTCTTAAGACAAGTTGCCCCACTTCGAAGTTCCTAGGTCGCACTTTCTTGTTGTAAGTGCGGGCCATTCTTTGTTGGTACAACTGCCTGTGGCACACTGCGGCCATCCTTTTCTCATCAATCAGAGTTAACTGTTCCAGTCGGGTTTTGACCCATTCATCATCCTCAATTTTTGCTTCGACAATAATCCGAAGGGAAGGAATTTCAACTTCTGCGGGTATTACGGCTTCAGTGCCATAAACTAATAGGTAAGGAGTAGCCCCAACCGACGTGCGCACGGTCGTGCAATATCCCAACAATGCAAAAGACAGCTTCTCGTGCCATTGCCTGGATGTTTGAATCATTTTCCTGAGAATTTTCTTGATGTTTTTGTTTGATGCTTCAACAGCACCATTGACTTTGGGCCGGTAAGGGGTGGAGTTGTGGTGTGTGATTTGGAACTGTTCACATACCTCCCTCATCAAGTTACTGTTCAGATTCACGGCATTGTCGGTAATGATAGTTTTTGGGATGCCAAAACGACAGATGATATTAGAATGCATGAAATCCACCACTGCTTTCTCAGTGACAACTTTGAACGTGACTGCCTCGACCCATTTTGTGAAATAGTCGATAGCAACCAAGATGAATATGTGCCCGTTTGAGGCCCTTGGCTCGATTGGCCCGATGACATCCATTCCCCAGGCAACAAACGGCCAGGGTGCTGACATAGGATGCAGTTCTGATGGTGGTGCATGGATTAAGTCGCCATGTATTTGNTAATAATATTCAGCCCGCAAGATTTTCTTTGCGAGGACGTACCCGTTCATGTGGGGATCGCATACTCTTGAATGCACCTCGCTCATAATCTTTTATGCTTCTTTGGCGTCTACACATCTTAATAGATTTAAATCGGGAGTCCTTTTATACAGTACTTCCCCACTTAGGAAGAAACTACTGGCGAGCCTTTGGATGGTTCTCTTTTGGCTCCGTTGGCCTGCTCTGGATATTCTTTTGTTTTCAAGAATCTTTTGATATCATGATACCATGGTTGGACATCGTGTTCTACTTCGACCGTGTTGCAATAACCATGCCTTTCCTTGATTTGAATCTCTAATGGGTCAATGTCAACATTACCCGGATATGCTAGCATTGCAACTAGGATAGCCAACATTGCAGCTAGGGTAGCCAGCGCATCGGCTAACTCGTTGTGGCATCGAGGAATATATCTGAACTCGACACCTTTGAATCGCTTGCTAAGATCTTCCACATTTTGTCTGTAGGGAAGGAGCTTAACATCTCGAGTTTCCCACTCTCCCTGAGCCTGCTTGATGATCAAATCGGAATCCCCCATGATAAATAATTCTTCTACATCCATGTCAATGGCCATGTTCATGCCCATTATACAAGCTTCATATTCAGCAGTATTGTTTGTACAGAAGAAACGGAGGCGGGCCATGGCAGGATAGTGTTGTCCTGTGGGCGAAATCAAGATTGCCCCTATCTCGATACCTTTTGCATTGACTGCTCTGTCGAAGAACATTTTCCATGTGTCACTGCCTTCTGAGATTACTTTTACGGAATTGACTTCCTCATCCAAAAAATAAGTGCTCAAAGGTTGGTATTCATCATCAACCGGATTCTTAGCTAGATGATCGGCCAAGGCTTGAGCTTTCATGGCTGTGTGGGTGACATAGACAATGTCAAATTCTGTGAGCAGAATTTGCCATTTTGCTAATCTCCCAGTGGGCATTGGCTTTTGGAATATGTACTTCAAAGGATCCAGCCTAGTGAGGTAGGTGGTATAAGCCAACAAATAATGTCGGAGCTTCTGAGCAACCCAAGTTAGAGCTCAGAAAGTTGTTTCCAATAGAGTATACTTGGCTTCGTAGCTTGTGAACTTCTTGCTCAAGTAATATATGGCCTGCTCTTTCTTCCCGGTTGTGTCATGCTGCTCGAGGACGCACCCGAAGGAATTTTCTAACACCGTCAGGTATAAGAACAAAGGTCTCCCTGGTTCCGGGGGGACTAGCACTGGTGGATTCGACAAATATTCTTTGATCTTGTGGAAAGCATCCTGGCATTCGTCTGTCCATTTGATGGCTGCATCTTTCTTTAACAACTTGAATATAGGCTCACATGTGGATGTCAACTGAGCGATGAACCTGCTGATGTAATTCAACCTACCCAGCAGACTCATGACCTCTTTCTTGGTTCTTGGAGGTGGGAGATCCCAAATATATTTTATCTTTGTCGGGTCCAGCTCGATGCCCCGTCGACTGACTATAAACCCTAGTAATTTTCCAGATTGAACTTCGAAAGCACATTTGGCTGGGTTTAATTACAGATCATATTTACGCAGGCGTTCGAAGAATTTCCTCAAATGCTGCACATGGTCACCTTGCGTCCTGGATTTAATAATCACATCATCCACGTACACCTCAATCTCCTGATGCATCATGTCGTGGAATATGGCGGTCATGGACCTCATATAAGTTGCCCCAACGTTCTTCAAACCAAATGGCATGACCCGGTAACAGTAGGTTTCCCTGGGTGTAGTGAAGGCTATTTTTTCTGCATCCTCTTCATCCATCAAAACCTGGTGATATCCAACATAGCAATCGACAAAAGACTGTACCTCATGTCTGGCACAATTTTCAACTAGGATATGTATGTTTGGCAGTGGAAAGTTATCTTTGGGACTCGCTTTATTCAAATCTCGGTAGTCGACACATACTCGGACCTTTCCGTCCTTCTTAGGTACCGGAACCACATTGGCCAGCCNTGTGGATAACCGGGGTAGGTCGGCAATTTGTGTAACACCAAGTCCACACTTAGTCTGGGCATGTCGTCATAGGACCAAGCAAACACGTATTTGAATTCAAATAAAATTTGAATCAAGGCGTCCCTAGTTCTTTCATCCGTGTGGACGCTTATCATGGTTTCTCGAACCTCTTCTACATTACCCAAGTTTACGGGTTATTTTTCGTTTAAGTTTGGCTTAGGCTTATTCTCGAATTGTTCTGATTCTCGATTTATTTCCCTAAAATCCTCTTCTTCATCATATTCCGGTTCTTGATTCATTATTTCGAGGTTAGACATCGTATTAAGATCAGAGCATGAAGTCCGTAAGCATGTCATATTTTTTAAGCCGCATTATTAGGACTGAAAAATAAGAAAAATAAACAAAAATCAGAAAGAATAATAGACGATGAAATTTTGATTTCATTTCATTGAATTTGAACATAGGAGGGTTTACATCGGAATTAAAAAGGCAAGAAATTAAAAACACTTGAGTTACACCCTGAAATAACTTATAGTGCAGGAAAGATGGCAAAAGTGAACTACCGGGACTCCCGCCTGACGGGGAATGGAGTAGCCTTCCAATTTTGGAGCTTGGCGTCAGTACCCATATACTGCACTTCAGCAGTGCTAGAGCCTTCTCCTGGTTGGACCATATGAGCCTCATACAACATCTGTCTCATTGCTCCGCAAGTTTCTTCAATTTCTTCGGCCGTGAAAGCCTCCTCCTCTTCCTCTACGTATTTTGGCTTGACGAATGATTCGGTGATGTGCGGGATTGGTTGAGGCAATACCTAACCATCTTTTTTACGTTGGTCAGCCCATTGTTCATCATCGGGAGTAGCTTGAAACCCTATGCCGAATAACTTCTTACTGGTAGACAAGGTGATAGGTTCTTTAATGCCTTGCAAGGACACCCCGAGCCCCTTTCCAGGTGTACCCATGTTTAATCATGTCGCTAGCGACCATAATTGGTGCGTTTGATAGGAAGGGTTAAGGGAACGGGGTTCCTTCCTCATATTGGTCCGCAACCACAATCTCGAAAGCCTGGTAGACTATGTGCTCGCTGCCTTCTCTTGCTTCCAGGCATGGGACTGATGGGTCCCTGTAAATAGATTGCTCGTCCTCTCCATGGACCATAATTTCCTGGTCTTCATACTCGAACTTAACCATATGGTGGAGAGTAGATGGCACTGCCCCCGCTGCATGGATCCAAGGCCTTCCTAGGAGATAATTGTAGGAAGTATCCATATCCATGACCTGGAATGTCACTTCAAAATCTACAGGGCCGATTGTCAGGACCAAATCAATCTCCCCGATTGTGTTTCTCTTGATGCTATTGAATGCGCGGACGCACATATTGTTGGGCCTAATTCTCTCAGTCTCGATCTCCATTCTTTGTAGGGTCGAGAGAGGGAAAATATCAACCCCAGATCCGCCGTCCACCATAACTCTTTTCACATAGTACCGTTCATATTTAACAGTTAGGTGGAGAGCTTTGTTGTGGGCAGCCCCTTCTGGAGGCAAGTCATTTTTGATAAATGAGATCCGGTTGACTTCGAAAAATCGCTCCGCCATTCTTTCCATTTGCTCAACTGTGGTCTCGGCCGGAACATATGCTTCATTAAGTGTTTTGATCAGGATTTTCTGATGCTCGTTTGAACTTATCAAAAAGGATAGAAGTAAGACCTGAGTGGGGGACTTTCCGGGTTGCTCAATTATGGCGTATTTAGAGGTTTTCATATTTTTGAAGAATTCTTCTGCCTCTCAGGCACTGATCGGCTTCTTAGGCGGGAAACGTTTCTGCTTGCTTTTGTTCAGTTCTTCCAGGTTGAGGTATTTCTCTGATGAGTTTATCTCACTAGTTTCCCCAGTAATTTCTTTTCATTTGTACGTCACCACCGTCTTGTTGTAATTCAAGGGGATGACAGTAGTATTCTTCACGGGAGTCTGCGATGCGCGGCTAATAACCACGGGCTCATTCAGCCTTGGTGAAATTATTTTCCCCCGCGCCACAAATGTCCCCTTTGGCACGTATATTTTTGGGCCGTTCATCGTTGCTTTGTTGAATTTTAACCTTCTGGGAGGACTTAACACACTTTGTTCCTTCCTGGGTGCCTTGGGGACGTAAAGAACAACGTCCTTAGAGGGTCCCATATTTGTCTTGGCTTCAGTCTTCCCCGTGGCCTGGGGGACGGGGTTACTCTTCTTCATTTCCTTGACTAGTTTGGGTGCCGCCTTGAGCTTTTTCTTCACATCTGCCTGGGGGGTAGGTGTTGTATGGATAGTTGTTTTGAGGAGGACGTGGGTTATAGGGAGCTGGTGAAAAATTGCTATTTCTTGGGGGTGAAGCTCTATTCTGGTTGTATTGTTGTTGCGGCCTGGGATGTGGATGAGCGTTCATCACCGCATAGGGATAATGGGGCGTAGCATAAGCTGCGTCTTGGTGAGGATAGTAATTTTGGGAAGCTTTGGGAAATGGACGTGGATATTGCCGAGAATTTCTGACATCAGAAGCCATCATGGCCCCTTCTTCTTTCTTCTTTCTGTTGGCTGCACTCCCGGATCCGCTTTGAATGGACTGAGAGGTTGCTCTTATGGCAGATTGGCTCAGGATACGACCGGTTTTTAGACCATTCTCAACCATTTCTCCAATTTTGATTGCTTCCGCAAATGGTTTGCCCATGGTGGACATCATATTTTGGAAGTAATCAGCTTCCTGTGCTTGTAGAAAAACACTGACCATTTCGACCTCATCCATCGGAGGTTTGACCCTGGAAGCCTGCTCGCGCCACTTAATAGCGTACTCTCTGAAGCTTTCTGAGGATTTCTTTTTTAGATTGGATTGAGAGTTCCTATCAGGAGAGATGTCTACGTTGTATTGGAATTGTCGAACAAAGTCCCGTGCCAGGTCATCCCATATGTGCCAACGGGATATATCCTGATCCATGTACCATTCTGATGCAATCCCTGTCAAGCTTTCTCCGAAATATGCTATGAGAAGTTCCTCTTTCCCATCTGCTCCCCGGTTCTGGTTGCAATACCTTTTCAGATGAGCTATGGGGTCCCCATGCCCATCATATTTTTCAAACTTGGGGGTTTTAAACCCGAGAGGCAAGTGGACGTGCAGGAACATGCATAATTCTGCATAAGAGACGCTTTTCTGCCCGCTCAACCCTTGTATATTCTTGAGGCTCTGCTCAATACTCTTCATTTTCCGAGCCATTTCTTCGCGCTTGGGGATTTTCTTATCTTGCCCCAAAGTGACGTCATACTGAGGTTGTTGGGGGTATGAATTTGGAGTAACATGAGTGGTATCCATATGGACAGATGATGTTTGGAATGTGAATGCTGGTGGCTCGAAGCTTGGCCCAGAGATAGTTGGTGGAGCCGTGGTAGATATTGGTGGTGCGGTGAAGATGTTGGAAGACACACTGGAAAATAGGGCCTGGGGGCGAACCTCAGAAGGCCTTCTGGCAAAGTGAGCCGACATAGTTGGATATCCAAACGGCGTGGCTGGGTAACTTATGGGGATGTTGGGGGTCCCGCCTGTCCTGGGAATTATCTATGGGAAACCCGGGATGATACTCGGCGGTTCCCTACCATTGGTCCATGCGTCCCACATTTACAGCATGTGGTAACGCAGAGTCCTGTTCTCTTCAGCTGTTGCTGACTCAGATGTTGGGATGGCTGGATTCAGGTCTTCCACGGAAGAGTTGACGATTGATAAGTGACTTTTGGATGTCATTTCTATGCTCCCTTTTGATCTAGTGAAGTAAGGATGGGAAGCCAGGTTACCGCAAAACCAACCACCTAAAAACACCTTCTAAGATTGAACCAACAAAACGTTAGGTTGAAGCATTTATCACATAGGGAATCACATGTTTTGGGGTATGCAATGCACCTAGGCAATTAAATGCTTTCTATATGTTTTGCAATAGTTGTGTATTTCATCCCGGCTTTATTTCTCGGTTTTGAACTTTTCCCTTTTCTTTGTCATTTTATCACTATTTTCCTTCTTTTTGTTATTATTTTCCGCTCTTTTATTCCTTACTCGGTTTCCTTTCTTAAGGTTATGATCGAATCCTATGTGGATTGCCTACGTATCACGGCGCCGCGTGAATCAGATCATCACGTAGTTCAAAGGATAAATCTGAGGGAAATAAACATTTTTCTAAAACTTTCATTCATTAGAAAAAAAATACTTCCGATTACAAAAAATTTTAGCCCACTTTTGGAAATTTAAAATTACAAAACAGACTCAACATATACTTTTCTTGGAAATGTAAAAGCTACAGTGGACTTAGACAGGACTGTAACAGGAAAACAAAATACAGACTCGAGAAAACATCAAGAGTACATAAGTGCTACCAATGCTCCAGGGACCTGCGGGGCATCGTTCGGCCTTCCCACGGGACTGCGTAACATATCTTGCTGGAGGCGGTATAGGTCATCCATTATCTTGTGGACGAAGATCATTACCGCTGAGAAGAAGGTTGTCCGAGTCATATCTTCGCATTCCTGGCATTTAGTGACAATGTAATCAACTATATCCCGGACCCTTTGCCTGATGATACCTTTTTCTTGAAGTAGACGCCCGATCTGCTGGTATCTTGCCTCTAAAACCTGGGCGTCTTCGTGACTCTGCTCTTGCCATTGTTGCAATTCGTCTTCCAACTGAGCTATCATGGCGTAGCACTGTTCCCTTTCTACCTTAAATCTTTTTGCTTGCTTGGCCGTTTTGTTTTCAAAGGTGTCCATCCTTTCTTTTAAGCCCATAACTTCTTGGTCATGCTTTCTCTTTATTTTTTGCACGAATTCTACCCTTTCTTCTGCATTCTTTGCCAATTTTTCTCGAACTTGAGTCAAATCCTCTTCGGCTTTGTCCAGGTCATCACCATAGCTACACAACTTTTGCCTGAGGCTGGTGACAAGTCTTTCGTCAACTCTGCTTCTCTCAAGGTTTTCAATGGCTATCCTCATTTTCTGGATCTGAGCCCGGAGGGTCTCATTTTCTTTGTTCAACCTGTTTCTTTCCCTTCGGCTGCAGTAATTTGTAGAGTGTTTTCAAATTTGAGCTTCCTGATCTGGGCCTCCAGTTTTCTTGTTGTAGCTCGGTAGTTTTTTTCCTTCTCTAACCAAACCCAGTGTTCTTGTGTCTGCTCAGTAAAATGCTGCATGTGAGGTCTTTTCGCAGGTCGCTCCGGTTCTTGGTGTTCTCTGCCTCTTCTGCCACACCAAGAAGTGTAGGCGGGCTCCACTTCCCCCTTGGATAAATTTCTTACCCGAGTCTGAGGTTCTAAAAATCTGCACTATTTCCAGATCTGACGGACCTGTCTTCAGGAAATGCAGCTCTCGGACATAACTCAATGGCTTGTTGGATTAAGTCCTCATCATGTGGAACACCCTATTGTCTTCCCAACTGGTGTAAGACCCGATGTGGGGCATATGGCTGAATTCTTCGCAAACCCATTAACAAAAGATAGCACACCTCAGCAGACATATTGATAACCTCACCGACAGGGAGTCACCCGAATGTCCACTCGATTCGGTCGGCAGTCAATGCCAAAAACTTGTTGGTTGATTTCCCAATGCACACGCAAGTGTACGTGGTCGACAAGTAAT